>PVIC010018570.1:9348-31539 GCA_004025085.1 Thryonomys swinderianus
AGAGAGAGAGAGAGAGAGAGAGAGAGAGAGAGACAGAGAGAGACAGAGACAGAGACAGAGAGAGACAGAGACAGAGACAGAGACAGAGACACAGAAAGACAGAGAGAGAGAGAGAAAAGCATCCTTCTGATGTGTCACATGTTGCTTTCAGAGTTCTTACGTGTTTGTTAGGTCTTTTTGCATCTGCCCTCTCTATGTGGTAGGAAACTGAGAGTAGTGACACTGTCATGCCTAACTCATATGACTGCCTGTGTACCCTTCTTGAACTCACTGAATGCTCCTCACCACAGAGTCAGCGGAGGGCTTTCTCTGGATGCAGGAGTGTGCTTAGCCTTCCTCGGAAGTATTCAGGATTTAACCACCTTGGGGAACTGCTGTCAAAATATCACATTTAGGGTTCCTGGGTAAGTAGTCCTGCTTCATCATCCTTCAACCCCCATGAGGTGTGCTCTCCCAAATGTCTCCACATACTCGGCACTGTCTGCCTTCCTTTCTCACTCCCCCACTCCCACACGGTGCTTCCTGGGTTCATTTTCCAAATAAATAACTTAAATGTGAATCCTTGTCTCAGCATCTGCTAATACTGGGCTTAATCAAGAGGAGATTAATACATGCTAGGAAATCTAGGACTGGAATGCAAGTCTTTGGATTCTGGCATATTTACCAGATTAGGTTGCTTCTTGTCAATGACCAGCACTTTGTAGAACTGGTCCCAGGACATATGGGCAAAATGAAGACACTACAAATGAAACAAAGTTGTTAGATTGGTATTCCTGACCTTTTAGGAACCCAGTTACTACCTCTCATAGAACAAAAAAGACAAATGAAAGACAGTAGTTACCTAGCATGACGAAAGGGACTCCTAGGAAGGTGGAATTGTACTTCCCACCAGTAAGATTGATGATTCCGGCTGCAGTGAGAGTGGCTAGGCTTATGGTTACCAACCCGAGGAGGCCTAGCCAAGGTTTGCTGCGGACACAGTCCTGCATAGAGCAGCAGAGGATGGCCATGGTGACCACCAGGATCAGGCTAGTGACCAGGTAGCGTTCCGACACACGGCTGGTCTTCTGGAAGTCTTCCCTCAGCGATGAGGATGTGTAAGGGTACATTTTGACTTTACTGTTGGATTTCTGGAACAGTTTGATGGTGTCGCAGAAGCTGGACTCCCACCTCTCAGCCACCATGTCGTTGAGACTGTTGATGGACTGTAGGTAGTAGGTGAGCTGAATGGCCTCTGCAGACTTCACCCGATCCTTGCTGTGCACAGTGACGCCTCCCAGCTGGTGCCCATTATACACGGCCCTCCCGTCCTTTAAGTGAGTGATCGGGTAAGTGATAGCAAAATTGGTCCGATTGGTAGCCCGAGCGTTCTTTAGCTCTTCCAGGACATGTATTATGTCGTCCACAATGCAAGTCTTATCGTTATTCAGGATACATATGTGGGCAAACGTGTAATTAAAACCAGGCCTTGGAACCTGGATCTTGGTGACAGCAGTATGTAACTATGGGGAAAAAGTGACAGTCAGTGTTTTTTACCAAATATTAGACATTAATAAATGACATTAACTCATAGGTCCTTCCCTCCCTTCTTCTCTCCTTCCCTCTCTCTCCCTCCCTCCCTCTCTCCCTCTCTTCCCCCCCACCCCGTGTCATTCATTTAATCTCAAACCAGAGTTCAGATGAAAGGCTATAACCTTAGATCAGAAATAGGGGGTAAGGATGCAAAATAAGCATTTGACTAGTATTTTTCACACTGTGGCCCTGAACCAGCAGCATCAGTACAACCCAAGAGCTTGTCAGAAATGAAAAGTCCCAGGTCCTACCCTAGACCTGGGAAATCAGAATCTCAGAATGTTGGAGGTAAATCCTAGGAATCAGGCTTTTCACAGCTAAAGTTTGAGAAGTACTGCATTAAAGCACCAGGATTATTTTTACATGTTCTGTATTTGTGGCCCAATTGCTCCATAATGTTTGAAAATCTTATCTAGGTCCCTTGCTCTCTCTCTTGAAAATGTGCCATAGAAAGTGAACTGAGGTACAGTTCTGAACACAGAGATCCAACCAGTCCCACTCTGCCACTTTATGAGGCAGCTGGCTAGACAGTCTCCTCATGCTGTCACTCTCTACCATAAAGACAAAAGGCTAACCGGGATAGCCTTGGTATTCTCTAGCATTCCTGTCTGCATACATGGAAAAGGATCTTGAAAAGCCTGGCTGGCGTACATGGGAATCGTGCTAAAGGAGCACAGTGAGATTTATTCTACATACCTTGCCCCAAGTCAAATTTGCTAGTGGCCAGAAATGTGCGCTTGCTGCCTAAGTGCACATGAGAATAACAGCACTAATTTAACAGTCCCTATTGCATGCCAGGTTCAGTTCTGCACCCCTTATACAGATTAGCTCACTCCATCCTTCAACACAGTAGGTATGAGTACCAGTCTCATCTTACAGGTGAGGAGATGGAGACAGTCTGGCTCCAAAACTGTGCTCTTAGCCCTTCCCTTCACCATACACCTCAAGGTCGGCAATGCCAGCATCTAAATGTGAGTTCTTGGTAGTAACTTATACCTTTACTGCTCTATCCCTACAAGTTCAGATAAGTAGGAATATGTATAATTTGCTAAGATGAGAAAATAAAGCGGTAGTGGGAGAGGTATAGGGCTTCAGTGAACTAATGCCACTTGTCAGGGCTTTACACTTTCAATCTTTTCAACTCATTTTACAGATGAGAAAATTGAGGCTTGTAGAGGTCATGCAGATGGGCAGTAGGGCCAAGGCAGTCTTAAAATGGCATCATGTGACTGTTTCAGCTGCACTGGTCTCTAATTCATTTGTTTCAGCTTCCAGGCAGTTATCAACATGGTGGCTTCTTTGCCTTCTCTGTGTAAAATGTAGTGTGTCTGCAAAAACGAGGCCAGTGGCAGACATGTGGCAAAGTGATAAGTGAAGAACTAGCATAGGGTGGACTCTCCCACTAGGGTTTGTGTTTCTATGACTAAAAATATTTTCCCTCAAATCTGTTCTATGCTGGGCATATGCTGGGGTGAGAGGGATATCATGCCCTTTTGAAAATGTCTGAGGGGTACCAGCTGTCAAAGTCCTTTAGTTGGCATGGGGAATGAGCTGTTAATCCTAATTCTTAGGATTCCCTTCCCCCCATGTCTCTCTGTGAGTGCCAACTCCCAAGTTCAGAGAACACTTTATTGCATTGTTTGCTGAAATTTTGATCTCTGTTACACACACACACACACACACACACACACACACACACACACACACACACAGAGAGAGTATCCTAGAAGTATCCAGTAGGTTCTTTTCACAATTCTAACTATGTTATAAATTTGTTTAGGGATCAGCGGTCAGCAAAATATTTTTCAGTGGCTTTAAGCATGGCCCAGTAAACGTTGATTAAAAGAATTCCTAACTACAAAAATTTTTAAAATGTAAACAGTTATTTTCGAGGAGGGATGAGGGAAGAGAAATTTAAAGATGAGAGGATTTTGATAAGAGTTTAAGACTTTGGAAAAAAGATTCAGAATAGACTAGAAAAGGAGTGGTATGGGAAGCATGCATATGTGTAATATCTAGTGCATTGTTTGTCCCCACGAGCAGTGCAATAAATCTCCCTTAGAGTGATTACTAAATATGTCAAGAGAAAAAGATCGCCAAATAAGATGGTGTTAAGCCACAGGGCCAAACCCAATTATAGCAAGGGGATAGTTTCTATCCGTTCTTTAAGGTGACCGTGCCCTGCTGGGTGGGGATTTGTAAACTAACCGTGATCTGCTGGGACTGCAAATCTACAGCTATGACCCTTGGGACCATATACAGAAGGAAGCAGACACTAATAGATAGTAACCTCCATACTAGACCATAGAAGGGAGCCTTGGAAAATGAGACCCTTACTGAATTTTGAGAGGGATAGTTTCTCAACTCTCAGCGCCAGAGCTGCTGAGAGATACAGCTGCCTTGAATTTCTGACGGGGCAGTGGGTGGAACATGTGTCACTCTCACCTTTGAGTGGCAGGATGTAAAATGATAAAGCATCGAGAGAGGGGATGTTGGCTGAGGCCACCTACCAGCCAGGGGGAAGTTTGTGGGATTTGGCGATAGGATAAGAGGTGAGAGGATAATGCAGCATGGGTAGTGAGTGATGATTCCTTTCAGCTACTTCTGAACTATCTCAGTTCTGATCTTTGGTTCTCACAGTCCCCTGACATGTACACTTTTGTACATTCACGTGGCCATGGACAAGTACATTACACATGCTTCCTGGACATCTATCTGGACACGGTTTTAGAATGCCTTGATTTATTTTCCCCAAAGAAGCCCTAATCAGAGCAGTGGAAATATTTAACCGTGGATATTCTAAACTATAGTATCAGATATAGTCATAGGGGAAAAAGGAAGCCAGAGATAGAAACTATGCTTCAGCTAATCTACAAAATATAAAAACATGATCTGTGCAAGTTTATTATTAAATGAGGCAAGAGACTTTCAGAAAAGGGAAAATGACACAGAATAATAGTCTTGACCCTTGGGCCGGAGGGTTAGCTCAGTGGTTCTGGCGCCTGCCTCGCAAGCGCAAGGTCCTGAGTTCGATCCCCGGTAACCACATATAATGCTGGGCGTGGAGACACGCCCACCAACAATCAACGCCACATACCACAATGCCGGACATGGTGGCTCACGCCTGTAATCCCAGCACTCGGTAGGCAGAGACAGGAGGATTGCTGAGTTTGCGGCGGCTTGCCTGGGCACCATAGTGAGCTCAGGGCCAGCCTGAACTACAAAGCGAGACCCTGTCTCAAAAAGCAAAAAAAAAAAAAAAAAAAAAAAAAAAAAAAATTGTCTTGACCCTTAACATAGTCTGAATGTATCATGTGAATCAACATATAATGCATATTTGTGTAACTACATGTACATTCTTGATTATTTGCCCAACAAGAACTCATGAACTCCACAGTGCTGTTAATAGTATCATTTCCCTGGGTTCAGTGTGCATGTATTCACACGTAGAAAAATCACATGAGATACAATGCCCCAAATAATAGGAGACTCTTAGCAGTAAAGCACCAAACACTTTGTACTAGTAAAGCCTGATCTAATGTCAATTACGATCATTAGATTTTTTTTTTTTGAGGCAGGGTCTCATTTTGTAGTTCAGGCTAGCGCTGAGCTCACTATGTAGCCCAGGCAAGCCTCAAACTCAGCAATCCTCCTGTCTCTGCCTCCCGAGTGCTGGGATTACAGGCATGAGCCACCACACCCGGCTCATTAGATTTTTTTTTTGAGACAGGGTCTCGCTTTGTAGTTCAGGCTGGCCCTGAGCTCACTCTGTAGCTCAGGCAAGCCTCGAACTCAGCAATCCTCCTGTCTCTGCCTCCCGAGTGCTGGGATTACAGGCGTGAACCACCACGCCCGGCACACGATCATTAGAGTTTTGATTATTACAGTATTTGCTGCCAAAGAGCCCAGATTTGAATGGTAAATTAAAATTCATTCTCAGGCTCTGAACAGACAGTTTAAATTGTTAGCTTCTTTAGTCTCATAGCTCCTCAAGAATGATAACAGTAAGAGCTACTAGTCTGCTAAGTATGTCCTAAGTATATACCATTTTACACCTGATCTTAGCCAAAAGGCCGAGAAGCGATTAGTATATACCATTTTAAAAGCTTATTCAGTATAAAGATCCCATGGAAGTGGTTAAATTATTGTCCCCATTTTACAGTGGAAATGACTAAGACTTAGAAAATTTCAATAACTCACCTGCAATGAATGACCCGGTAAGGAAAGGGCAAATACATAATTCTAAATCAGGCCTTATTCCACAGCAGAACACTTAGCTCTGGACCAACACAAATTTAGTGATGAGAATGAAGACACAGGGATGAATGAAGAATTGTCAGCCCACTTGGTTCAAATGGCTGGTAATGAAAATGATGAGCTGTGGGACAGTTATACTTAGAGGTCTGGGATTTGTTAAGAAAGATGAGAAATAATTCCAAGACTGAAATTTCATCCTCAGACAACTACACTCCATGGTAGTATTAACAAGTAATAAAGAAGATGGGTTTTGAGTTTGCTGACTTTTCTTATTCTCCTGCCTGTCTTTGATGTTGACAAACAGAACTTTCAAAGACAGGCTTATTAAGCGAAAGGTCACTGAGCACAATAGAATCTAGGAGCAGGAAATTCTAGCTTGCTTTCTGACTTTTGCTGCTGACTTTTGGTGTGTTGGAGACCTTAGGAATGTTACTGTGCTGTTTCACATCTAAGGCTTTAGGTCTCTGATTTATTACCTAAGAAAAGGGATTGGCCTTGCTAATCTTTTTTTTTTTTTTTGAGACAGGGTCTCGCTTTGTAGTTCAGGCTGGCCCTGAGCTCACTATGTAGTCCAGGCAAGCCTTGACTGCAGCGATCCTCTGGTCTCTGTGCTGGGATGACAGGCGTGAGCCACCACGCCCGGCACTGTGGTATGTGGTATTGATTGCTGGTGGGCGTGAGTCACCACGCCCAGCATTGTATGTGGTTACCAGGGATCTAACTCAGGACCTTGCGCTTGCGAGGCAGGCGCTGGAACCACTGAGCTAAATCTCCGGCCTAAGCCTCGCTAATTCTTAAGAACAGATTCTTCAAGTTGGAACACTAAATAATCGTCAGGCGAGTAGCATCCACAAACTGTACAGTGTCAGGTGAGAGAAAGTTTAATTCATAAATATTAATTTGAGATTTATTACAGGTGCATGTGGTTTGCATTCCTGACACATTTAAGTTCCTTTTAGGGCAATGACAGTTTTGATAGTAGATGATACCCAGAAGAAAACAGGGTAAAGGAAATAGGTCTACTTTAAAAGAAAAAGATCCACTTATCAGAGTGATTTCCCATTCTGGGGAGGCTCTTCTAATCCCCTTCTGCCAGAGCTGGGACAAAGCCAACATGGGCTGCTGGTCACGACAGGCCAGACTCTCATTTCCTCTCTCCCTCTCCTTGGCATACGCACATCTTCCTCAGAAGACAGCAGGGGCACCTTGCAGATGAGAGTACAGGAGGGACCTGGGAGGAAGGAAGTGTCTACCTCTGAGTGGCGATTAACGGAGGAAAAATACCTGTGGGGTTAGAGGATCTTATGTGGAATATTTTGGCTCTCTTACATTTTCTTCTTATTAAAAAGGGAAGCAGGAAGAAAAGGAGGGGAACTCTCCCGTGTATGTAGGGCAGCGGATACATTCTGGAAGCAGCCTCAAGCAGGCCCCCAGCAATCCTAACTGTAAGCATAGAGTTGGAGGAGGTGCGGTTTCCCCAGGTCCCTGCAAGATGGAGCTCCAGCCGCTCCTCTGCAGTGGGAGTTAGCCTGGTGACACCCTCCTTATCAGCTGCTTCCTGGTCTCACGTTCCAGCCCTACCTTCTGTTACTACTCCCAAATAAGGCGCATGCACATTTAAAAATATGTAAGGAGGGACAAAGTGGGTTTTCTTTCTGAATTTGATCCATTTGCCCCCAAATACTACCTTCCAAGTCACACTGAATCGGAATGGCTTGAAAATGCTTTCAAGGAATATATAGTTTTCACCTCCTAAGTCAACTGTTTTCTTCACTGAATCCCTCCAAACTCCAGGTCTTCATGTGGGTCTCTGTTCTGCAATGGTAAGTGAGCAGGTCCCAACTGGCAAGGTATCCTCACCCAGTATAAACACCTTGAGGTGGATGGGTCTGGTCTCTGCAGTTCATAAATTACGCTATCTCCCTTGGTGTTATGTTCTGTCTTTGCATGATCTCACTCTCACCCACTCTCTTTCCTCTTCTTTTAATAGAAATGCATTACATCAGAACACCAGAAGTCGCAAGTTGGGGATTGTTACCGTGATTCATTTGTAGTGCAGCCAAAAGCAAGTTAGTCATCCCTTAATAACTGAACAGAAATAATCATTCTGCCTTTGAAACATTACATTTTCAGAGGACACCAAATTTAAGCTGTGGATAAAGCCAAATGACTATCTAACCACACGCTTCCCCTGTGCACGTCTGACTGGTGTCATGTGCGTCGAGCCATTGCCTGTGAATACTGCAGTGCCAGTGCAGGGCTGGGAGAGTGAGCAGCTTTTGCTTCTTACTTTAGAGGGGGGCAAATGCTATTACTGTGGGTGTTGACATCAAGAAACAGCCAAGAGGGGCCCGCTTTGTAATTCCCCAAACAGGCTGAGTTTGTCTTTGCAGCCTTGGCTGGAAAAACAAAGAGGCTCTGGATTTGAAGGAAATAAAGCTGAAATTTTAGAAATAAAAAATAGGAATGGTGAAGGAAAAAATGATCATGATATCTCATTGCAACTTTTTTTCTTTTGAGACAGGATTTTGCTTTGTAGTTCAGGCCGACCCTGAGCTCACCAAGTAGCCCAGGCAAGCCTCAAACTCCGCAATCCTCCTGCCTCTGCCTCCTGAGTGCTGGGATTACAGGCGTGAGCCACCACGGCTGGCCTCATTGCAACTTTTGCCTAACTCTGAGAAAGACAGTGGAGTCAACCATAAGACTACTGGTAGTCTTATTTCCATAATCTGAGAGAAAATTTCACTTGGTTAGTAAAAACAAACAAAAACCCCAAAACCCCGATACTACGAGGATGCCTAGGAATCAGTCAAGGTAAGCTTTCTAATTAGAGTGGTTATTTGTAAATTCCCTACGTCCTCACTTGACTTTCATGGTTAAACTTCAGTTCTAGCTGAGGAGGCGTGTGGGTGATGAGCTCCACTAAATAGCTCTAAGAAGATTGGATGCTTAAGACACGGGAGAACGTGAGAGCTGACTGGCCAGACAGCCATGGAGCCAAATACACAGGGAGGAGGCAATAGCTGTTTTATGATTCGGTCAGGCAAGCACAAAGCATGTAAGGGGCCAGAAAAATGGGGTGCCGAGGACCTTCAGGTCTAGGGAAGGACTGTCAACCCGAGAGCAAGAAGTACTGCATCAGGAGTGAGAAGGCTTCAGTGTTACGCCTGGGTCCGGCTTTGGCTGGTCACACAACTTAGAGGTGAACAAAACACGAACATATGAAAACAGACCACTTCTCTGCTCTGAGTCCCCCAAGAGCTCCTCATCACACTCACAGCAAAACCCACAGTGGCGGCTGCGGCCCAGCACGTGGAACACTGTCCCTGTGGATCTCTCCAGACTGCAAGAGCACTGTGCTCCCGCTGCACTGCTCGCTTTGCTCTTGTTCTGCCGGGAGCACCCTTCCTCTAGATCCTGTACAACGCAAGCCACCACTTCCTCCAGTTCCCTGCTTAAATGCAATAACCTTCCCTGACACCACTCTCCAATTTTTTTAAAAAGGACTCTATGCATCACCATCATCTTGTTTTAGTTTTTTCACAAAGCCATTCATGATCTGACATTATATACCTGTTTCTTTATTTCTGCTGCCCACTAGAATGTGTTCTGTCATGCTGCAGTGTGTGTTTGTTTGGTCTCCCTCGAGATCTCTGTCATCTAGACCAGCACCTAGCATGTGTGCTCTGCAGTTCGAGTAAACAGAGGGCATAGTTAACTGCAGCGGGGCAGGAACGACGGGCATGACAAGGGCCAAAGGAGATGATAGGTGTGGATGCATTTTGTAAATTCTGCAGAGCTGAACAAATGCACTGCTATTATTACACAGCAGGAAATACGAATGGTGTCTCCTCTTGTTAATAGTTTTACAGATCCAGACATAATCTAGAGTTGATTCTTGATTGTCCTTAAGCCTGCGATTTCTTCCAGTTCAACAGCATCCTGTATTTTCGTGTGAAAGACAGGAGCTGCGAGGCCAGAATGCTACAATTTAAAATCCTACATCTGTTAATATTAGCTGTGGCACTGGAGCAGAGATAGCTGAGTCCTCTCTGTATCCCTGCACCCTTACTACCTCACTGTATACCAGCCCTACTTGCAGCCAAATGTGGAAACACTAGAGCATTACTATCGCAGTCCCGAAGATCTTAGACTTATGACTAAAGACAGTTTGGGTATAAACATCCCAGCTCACATGTCGTCACAAGTGGGATAACCCTGCAGCATGTGTTCCTCACTGCTTCCCAGAGCTACTCTGCAGGATTAGGTTCCAGCTGCCTGCTGGCTCCTCACAATGGACTGCATCCCTCCCTTGTCTTATGGTGTCACCCTCTTCCTAGTGGTTCCTGCAATTGTCTTCTAAATATACTACTTGAGTTGTTAACATCAGATAAGCTTCTCGGGGAACCAGAACTAAGACAATGACTAGGTATTTAATTGAGTTTATCTGTAAACTGGAGATAATCTTTATCTCATAGGGTCATTATGGTAGATAGCATATAAAATATTCTCTAGCCTGGCATTTAGTATTAGGTTAGACCATATGAAATTGTCCTTTCTATCGGTCCAAAAGTCGTTCAGTAGTGGAAATTTTATGTGGTGCACCTGACTGTCAGTGTTTGTTTTCTTCCCTTCCTGTGCCCTTTTCTTTCTTGAGTCTTATCAGAACCTAAGCTTCCCTAGGGAGTCTATCTTGCAATTTTGTTTGGTTTTCAAGAAACTTCTTGGTGGTACCAGGGCAGGTTTTTAGGAAAAAGACAGTAGTTCTGGACCAAGGAAGATTTCACATATCTACTATGTATTCTCTTCTCCAAAAGCAAAAAATAAGGTTGAACACATTGTGAGGATGAACCAGCATGCTACTGGAATTTACAATTTTAGTAGTTTCAGCCTATGAAAAAAATTAAAATGTCATGTAACTCATATCTCAGAAATATCTGAAATTGTAAATAATGACAATGTTAAATCTAAAAAACTTATGAGTAAGCATCTCTAGTGGATGAGTTTTCTGACATTTTTTTCCTTGAAAAGACTTGCTGAGTTTCTGATGGGTGCTGAACTGGGGAATAATGAAAATTATGGCTGATGAAGAAGCAAAAAGTTCTGCCTAATGACATGGTACCTGTTACTTGATGGACAGAGCATGAGCTTTATAAGAATGAATACTTGATGTAACTCATAAAAGGGCATATTGCCTGATAGTGGAAATAATTTTTCTTTGTTCTCAAAGTTCTCATAGAAAACTACTGCCTTTAAAAATCACATGAATGTCTCATCCATTGTTATCCTTTTCCCAATCTGATAGAGCAAAGGAACAAAGTTATGATCATTCCTGCAATTCAGTTTACTAAAGCCTTTACCCTTCCAAGAGGTGCTGACATTGGTGGCATGGTTTGGTTTCGTGGAGACTACCTGGGCTCAAATCTCAGTTTCGGCATTTGTACATATGTGCCTCAGTTTCCTCATCTGTAAAACAAGGACAATAATAGTGTCTCTAATATTGGGATTCCTGGAGGCTACCTAAAAAACTGAATATAAACTGTAGTCTCTGACACACAGTGGTACCCAATAATAGCAAAACCAAAATGAACAAACAGAAAACCTTATTTCTACCTTCTGTTTTGCCTTGCTTTTTTCCAGTTATTTCATTCCTTTAAATTATGATACTTTCTAAGTTGTTCTTGAAAAGTATATTCAATAAAATGCAAAGATGACAGATTTTTGCCAAGAGATTAAAGGGTAAATGCGGGTAGTAGCATGCATCGGTATAAATATTTTAAGAGAATACACACTGTATGTATATAAAATTTGGCACTAATTACAGGACGAGCTTTCACCCCGAAAAGCATCTCATGTTCTGCAAGTTAGCTTCCTAGTTAAGATTATGCATATTACCTAAAGAACACACTGGGGGAAAGATGGTGGTATGAAAGAAGGAATCTGAAAGGTCTTAAGTACGTAAGTAGTGGGCATTGGGCAAAGAATGCTATCTATACTACCTTATTTAGTTCTCACAGAAACTCGGGGAGGTAGATACTGTAACCCCATTTTCAGGTGAGGAAAGTGAGCACCAAAGTGCTCAAATAACCTTCCCAGGCCACAAATTTAATAAATGGATCAGAGCAGATTTAAATCCTAGGCTCAGAAGATGGTCCTCTAATGGAACTTCTTTGGGAAAGTAAAGATTATATCCTAAGAGCTCTGCTTCTAGTATTGATTTAAGCACGATCAGCCTTGGCATGAGATGGTATTGACACAGACAATCCAAAAGGTCAAACATGACAAAGAAACCTGGGAAAACCATCTCAGGAGCTTGGTGAACACCAGATATTTACAATGGAAGCCTCAGAGAGAAGCCACGATGCTGTTATCCATGACAGTCATGCTCAATGAACTGGAGATGAAGAAAACAGACATAAAAGAGGTAAGACTTTTGTCAGTCCAAATAACATCTTTTGTATCATGTATGTTTCCTCACCCCCAACTCACAGACATACAGATGAGAAATATAACAAAACATTATAGATGTATTCATAGTAAAAAGGGCTGGCAGCTTGGGAATTTGCAAAACATCAGATGGAAGACAGTGGTGTTACACAATTTTGATATTATCCCCCCACAAAAGCATTTAAGAACAGACTATATATACTCCATGAGGGCAGGACTTTGTTACATTTAATCCTATATCACAAACAGTTAGGATAGTGCTTGGCACACAGAACCCAACAAAGATGTGTTGGTGGAACCTTCACGTGTTTGTTCCTTCTTGCTGATTTATATTTTCTCTGGTGACATTGAATGATACTTCATTTGTACCCAAAGGCCACTGTGCTACATGCATATCATTTACATCTTAAATAAGGAGATGACATTGAATTTGGTCTTCTCGCTTACATGCTGCAGACAAATGGCTGGTCTCATTAGACAAATGGATATTGTTAGACTATACAAAAATATATAAGAGCAGAAAAACAATTTAGGCAGGCAATTGGTACTGAAATAATTATGTGCTATGCTTAATTACAGGGCAGTATGAATTTTTCAAATGTATTGTGTTTTTTTTGTTGTTCTTAGGAGAAAAGTTCAAGACATACAGAAGTGTAGAGACTAGTATGAAAATCCATTGTCATGTCTATTTGAAGATTCTGTCCTTACTGTTAATGCTGTTAGGTAACATGACCGTATCATTTATCAGATAAACTAGAACACTTTTGAGAGAGCAAGAGGGCACTGTTAATTTCACAGGAACAACAGGCATAAAGTGGGGCCATCACAGGCAAACCAGGATGTGTGGTTTCCCTTTTTGTGGATGTCTCAGGATAGAAGCAGTGATGTGGCTTCAACCATTTAGGTTTCACAGTGGGCCACAGACAGCAATGGTTTATGGCCCCATTGGTGCTAATGGAACTTAGGGCATTCCATGTGGCATTACTGTATTATTGCAGAAGCCTCCAGCAGAGGAAGTTGGAACGTCTCCTTCCATCTCTAACCACTTTAAGCTACGCCTAGCCTTTCACCATTGCATCCTCCTTCTATGACAAAGCCCTGATGTTTTGTACAATTCAGCTATCCTGCAGCCTAGTTTTGTTAGCAACTGCAGAGGCAGAGTGCATCCATCTAACCCGCAGAACATTTCATCTACCTTTTCTGAGCACATCAGCACTGCTGGAATTGACAGGTGGCTTCTGGAAGCAGCTCACTCAGCCAGGAGCAGAGATTGCTTTATAATCCAAAGATGTCATCTGAATGATTTTGTCTTGCTTTAGTGCTTCCAGTGCCTCACAGATATGGCTGATGAAAATTTGGGTGGGGGGTTCAAGGACAAGAAGTCTGCAGTGGATCTCAGACACTGGGCAGATGGAAAAACAGAACTTTTTTGGTTTGTTGAGAATCAGAGGTCATATAGAAAACACCTTCGGTACCTCATTACCAACTGTAGCAATGGTCCATTTATTCAACATGTACTAAGTATGCATAATATACTGGGCATTATATAAGCCATGAAGAGATAAAGAAAATTAAGACATAATTTTGCCTTCAAGAAACTCGCAGTTTAGCAAAAAGATTTTAGGCAGATTCTCTGAAATTGGTTAGTAGGGGTGAACCATGAAGTGAAAGTGTCATAATGCCATGAGAGGAGGAAGATTAAGGGTACAGTCAGGTACAGGGAGTCGAGTATGCTGATGTGCAGGGTGTATGTGTGTGACGAGGTGTAGTTATGGGTGTGAGTGAAAAAGCGTGTGCACAGAAGTGGGTGGAGTGCAATGAAGTACGAAGTTGGAGAGGAAATAGGGACCAGATGAACATATTCTCATTCATCTCTTCAATGAAACTTCGCATGACTATAAGCAAATCTTAGCTCAAGCCATGTGATTAAGTAAGATATGGCTCTGCCTTCACAGAGCATTCCATTTTATGGGCGATAAAGAGAAACAATGAGGCAACTGTAAGATCTATATGGAGGTCTGAGATGACAGAAGTGTAGGGTATTAAGGGAAGACAGCAGTGCCAGACTTGCAGGGCTCAAGGAAGACCTGTTGCCTGAAGTGACTTCTAACTTAGGACCTACAAATGAGGAGTTAATTACTGGAAGAGGGTTGGCTTGGCTGGAGGTCCAGAACTGGTAGGGAGAGTGTATGAGGTCAAAGCTACAGCATGGTAAAAGTCTTAGAGGTACAAAAATAAGGTTGAGGAAATAGAAGTAATTCAGGCTGGTGGAAAATCCGAGAAGAAACTTAGAGGCAAGAAATGTTCACACCATACAACACCTTGTCTGCTGAAATCGAAAGGTAGATTTTTGTCCTGTGGGCAAGTGGGAGCGAATGAAGTAAACAGGATGAGACGATCAGAACTGTGTCTTGGGAAGATCACTCTGCCTCCACTGTGGGAGCTAGATTGGAGAGGCTGGAGAGAGAGAGAGGCAGAGAGGTGGATTACAACACTCACATGGTAACTAGTGCATTTGTAAGATGCAGGTCTAAACTAGTGTCAGGCTGGCTTGAAGAAGGGAGAAGTTTTGTCTCTACTTTGATATAGATCTGGACAGCTTATTCCAGGAAGCAAACTATTAGTTTACTGGACAATGTTTTTAGCTTCATGGCGCTGATTAAACATTTGGGTTGCCTTCCCCAGGACTGAATCTTAATGTGTCATCTAGCAATTACACTTTTTTCCGTATACAGAGTTAGTTGATATGTGGCTTTTCCCCTGTTTGTATGTACATTTCTAAAGCACAGCCATTGACCATATAAACACAGAATTTCCCAGCCAGCTGTTTCAAGTTATCCTGTGGCAGATGCGGTTACCACCTTGTTCCCATCCTCTAGCCCTTATCTCTTGAGAGCACACCTGCCCAACTTCAAATGCCAGCACCCACACTTCTTTGTCAGAGAGCCCACGTTGCCATCTGCTTGGCAGGCAGAATTGCTGGGGATTTAACACCTCTTTGGAGCAGCCCTCAACCAATGACAGATGGGAGTTAGTGTATGAAAACCCAGTTTGCTCTTCATGGGTGGGATCACTCTGGGGTAATTTTCGGAAGTTGGTTCTCAGGTCTTCCCTAGGGGGATTGTACTTTAGCCGCTACAGCAGTTACCTGGTCATTGTGTACCATTTCATGCTTCTTCCCCCTTCTGACTCACTCCCTTGCTCCACTTCTTAGCATTTTACCTTACATATAAACCAATTTTACTTGATTTCTTGTTTCAAAGTTGGCTTCTGGGGCAATCAGAATAAAGACATGGTCCAATAATGCCCAAAGCCTAATGGAATTAATAGTCCCCTGGTGTCTCAAACACTAAATCATTGTAAAAACCATATCTCCAGTATCTTGTATATTCAAATATGGTTACATGGAAATAAAACTTGGGTGTTAGGTGCCGGAGGGTTAGCTCAGTGGTTCCAGTGCCTGCCTCGCAAGCGCAAGGTCCTGAATTTGATCCCTGGTAACCACATATAATGCTGGGCATGGAGACTCACGCCCACCAGCAATCAATACCACATACCACAGTGCCGGGCATGGTGGCTCACACCTGTAATCCCAGCACTTGGGAGGCAGAGACAGGAGGATTGCTGAGTTCGAGGCTTGCCTGGACTACATAGTGAGCTCAGGACCAGCCTGAACTACAAAGCGAGACCCTGTCTGAAAAAGAAAAAAAAAAAACAAAAAATTTGGGTGTTAGGGAATAAAGTTAGGATTTTGTGACTTCTCTTCCCTTTTTTTTGGTGATGTAATATATACATCTCCAAGTGATCTTATTAAGCTCTCTCTCTCTCTCTCTCTCTCTCTCTCTCTCTCTCTCTCTCTCTCTCTCTCACACACACACACACACACACACACACAGAGCCAGGCGTTACAAACTATTTCTCCCTCATTTGAGACACAGTGAAATGGTTTTATTAAGGTTTAAAGGTTTAAAGCTAATCACGTGGTGGGCAAGGCTAACCAATTACAAGAAGGCACCATAACTCAAGAAGGGGTTAGACCTACATCCTGCCAGGAATACAGAACTGTGAAATGATATGATTCCCTCATTTTTCTTCTTGCTGATGTTAAAAGAAAAAGGCATTTATTTGGCTTTTCTTCATAAAAAAAAAAAGCTCAAGTGATAGTGTTAGAAGACTCATTGGATCCTTCTGGAACATTCAGTAGGTAAGGTCTCAGGCGTCAGTGTTCTCTGCTGACAGTGAATGTTGGCACGTTGCCCAAGTTGGATGAGAATCCCTATCTTTACATTTCTGGATTTCTGATGTTATGGCAGTAGGTGTGTGGGAGAGACAGCTGATGTGTTCACTGGATTCCTTCCCAGGCAGTGATGTGCCTGGGGAGTATATGCTGGTGGAGACAAATCTTCCATGCATCAGCACGGCTGCCAGTACAGGTGTTGAAAGGCTCCATGATGGCAGTGTGTCGGATGTCAGTAAAACTGAGCTGATTTGTCTGCCAAGATACAGGCTGTCTTTCTTCTTGTTGGTACTCACCACTGTTGGATGCTCTGTATTGCTCGGATGGTGGTCCAATTCTACTGCCTTACTCACAGGGTCACTGCATACTTTGTCTAGTCTTCATTCTTGAGGTACAACTTATATTTAGTAAAGTATGCAAATATTAAGTGTATAGTCTAATGAATTTTATGTACATACCCACATAAACACTGCTCAGATCAAGAGACAGAATATCTGCAGCACCTGGAGGTCTCTCCATTTCCTTTCCCAGTTCACACCTCTGTCATACCCAGGACAAAACTATTCTGTTTTACCAACATTGATTAGTTTTGCTTGTTTGGGAGCTTCCTATGCATGGAATCCTGCAGCACATTCTGTTTTCTGTTTGTCATCTTTTATGCAAGTGGTGACTTCTAAGGCCTGTTTGGGTTATCAGTAGTTTATTATTATTTTTTGTTGTGTAGTATTCCATGGTGAGAAAATAATATAGTTTTCCATTTTCCTGTTTGTAAACTCTTTGGGACATTTCCAGTTTGTGGTTTTTATAAATATTGGGAGACAGAAAATATTCAAAGGGAAAAGGAGGGTAGGGGTAAATAAGGAAGGGAAAAAAAATTTGATGGTCAAAAAGTAAGCAAAGCTTATGTATATAGGGGGCAGGAAGTTGTAGGGTGGGCAGGAGAATGGGAAAAATGAGAATTGCTATGTCATATACTTGCACAAATTCTCAATATCAAGTGTGATCATGATATGTATATAAAACATACCAATAAAATCAATTAAAAAACTGCTATGGGGCCAGAGGGTTAGCTCAGTGATTCTGGCACCTGCATCGCAAGCACAAGGCCCTGAGTTCAATCCTGGTAACCATATACAATGTTGGGTGTGGGGACTCACGCCCACCAGCCATCAATACCACATACCACAGTGCCGGGCGTGGTGGCTCACGCCTGTAATCCCAGCACTCGGAGGCAGAGGCAGGAGGATTGCTGAGTTTGAGGCTTGCCTAGGCTACATAGTGAACTCAGAGCCAGCCTGAACTACAAAGCGAGACCCTGTCTCAAAAAAAAAAAAAAAAAACTGCTATGGACAGAGTCATATATATGTGGTGTGCTTGTAAATGTTTAACAAGCAGTTCTCTAATAAAAATAGCTCTAGTTTGTGTTTATAAATGACCACATTATGGCCAATTTAAAGTTACCAAGAGGATTTGAGTTAGAAATAGACTCAATCATATTTTCAAAACATCATTGGGATATATCTATATCTATAATTTTAGGATTAGAGAACAGATATGCATTTAGGCTAAGCATTCTAAACTGATTATATCCTTATCTCCTCGGTAAAACTTGGTATTATCAGTCTTTTTAATTTTTATTATTTTGGTAGATTGTATACCGGTATCTCATTTTAGTTTTAATTTGCATTTCTGAAGTAACTGCAGCTAAGCACCTCTGTGCATACTTACCAGCCTTATGACTACCCTCTTTTCCAAACTGCCTATTTGAGCCTTTTGCTTTTTTGGTTGTTGAGTATTCCTGTCATTTCCTTATTGCTTTATAGAATATCTAAGTTGAAGACTAGTGAGACTGACTGGAAACACTAAAAGAAGAGTTCAAGAGCCAGAAAGAACCGGATACTAGAATCATACAGACATCTGTTCATATCCAACTAAGTCATTTCCTGATCTTTGTTCAGCAAATTCTCTCTCTGGAGTCTCAGTTTCCTACCATGAAAGTGGGATTCCTGTTTCACAGTGTTGTTGAATTTTGGATAAGACATTATAGATTAAAATATCTGGTGTAAAAGTCCACCACAGGTGCTCAGTACTCTGTTATGTATGGAGGAACCTTTCTCTATCTTAATCAGAAGCTAAAAGCTGGCAGTTTTACTCAGCAGTTGCTATTCATCAGGTGCATGATGGTTTAATTTGATGCCTAGAAACCTCACATTCTTCCTGTCTAGTAGTGTCTTCATAGAGCACGGTCTTTCTCATGATGCAAACGTTCTATTTTCTGTGAGAAGTAACACTTCTTTGTGTGTGTGTGTGTGTCAGGTGGACTGGAAAGGTTCACTGAACATGATATTCTTTAGTGACATACTTGATGTGAAAGAGGAAGGATCTCCTTGGCACTTTTTAGATTCCTGTCCTCTAATCTGGGGACAAGTTGCTGGAAATCAGCACTAAGAGGATACTGGGGCTGTTTCTAAAAGGTCTGCACAGTGAGCTGCCACGTCACAGTCCCTGCCCTCCCTTCAAGGAGTTGGGCTTTGCAAGGAGTGATGAGCTCAGTGTAGAGGTCACTTCCTCCAGGATGTCTGCAGTGCAAATGCAGGCTACGTCCTCTCTCGCCCTTGGTGTGTGAGCACATCTACTTCATCACTTGCTATGCTATCATGGCATCTTCTCCTACCTTTTGGAAGAAAGGAAGTGAGTCTCATTCTTTAGCATAACCCTGCTTCCCATACTATGCATGCAAGGAGTGGGCACATGACACTCAAGACACACATTGTGGACACGCCATCGTGCTTCTCACACAGTCTCCTTGGCATACATTAAACAGCTTCCCCTTGCTTGTCCTTAAAACTAAACACTAAGAAGGATTAAATAAAGGTACCAGCTAGTTCTCAAAGATGTGTCGGGGGAGGGGAGACAATAAAACAGCAAACAAAAAGAGGAATCAGAACATGTAGGAGGAGATGATTATTAAAGAGGATACATGTACTTCCATGTCTGCCAAAGTAAAGGTACTGTGGCAGTTTAGTCTGGGTGCTGCTGCAGTGAGCGCACTAGAGCAAGAAAGAAAAAAAAAAAACAAAAAAAAAAAAAACAAAAAAAGGGCAGCAGTGCTTTTCCTGCTCAGCTTTTTAGGGAATACGCATAGATATTAATGTACACACTTCTAGAAAGAATAGCACATTGCATTTAGGAATAGAGATATTTTTGAATTCTCAGTTAATCATTTCTTCTCTCCAAGCAGAAGTAGCTTTCTCTAATCAATACAATCTATCCCACAGTTCTCAAACTAAGTTTGGGTTCATCTAAGAAATGGACGAGCGGAGGTGTTCCTTGTAAATAACATCCCTACTGGAAAGCCTAGATGTGATGCAATAGAAGAACCTGGAACATAACCATATCCCTGTAAGTGTCACCTTCATTCTCCCTTACTTTAACCCTTTAAAATAACTGTTAAAATCTGGGATGTGTTTATTACATAGTATGAGGTACATATGCATTGTTGTAATGGGTAGTATCAGGCTTTGCAACTTCTTTTTAAGTCCTAGGAGAACAAAAATGTCTTTAAAGGGGAAAACTGAAATGCTAAAGAACAGGCCACTGTGACTTGGAAACACAAGTGTTTTGCATACCACTTTACAAAGGGAGAGCTCAGGGGCACAAGCAACTCTCAATGAGGAATCTCAGATTGTTTATGAGGTGGGGACCAGTGGCTTTGGCAGAGCACCTGTTAAAAGGTAGTCCATCAAACATCAACTGCCACTTCGTGCTTGCAAATCTGAGGCCAGGGTGAATGGTACCTCAGCGTTTCTTGACGGTGAGTCTGAGGAGGCTGTTGTGCCTGCAGCTTTGCTGCTCCAGGGTGGGAGCAGGAGCAGGAGCAGGAGCAGGAGCAGGAGCAGGAGCAGCCACACTGTGCCTGCTGCAACATTTGACCAGTTTTTGAAATAAAGTCACACAAGAGCACAGATTGATTCCAAGGGAAAGGTTTTCACAGAGGGGGATGGGGCCAGCACATCTGGAAGGACTTTGGGAGAGATGGTTTCTGGGATATGTCAAGGGGCTAAAACCAGTTAAATGAAGTCCCTAGTATTCCCATTCCATTGTAGGACAGCCTGCTGAAGTGTCTTTGTATATATCCACACTTGAGACTGCTAAAAATGTGTTTTAGTGAGCTGAGGTTATGGGAGATAGCACAAACAACTGAAATATTTTCTTTTAAACATATTTGTTTAGACAGATCATGGGAAGATTAGCTCGTTTGCAAAGGTTTTATAGCCTTACACATTTTAACGCAATGTGTTTACAATTTTCCCCCAACAGGAACAAGAGGAGAGCGAGGGCTGCCTCCCTGTCGCCCTGGCTATAGTGCTCTGCCTCGTCCTTCAGTAATGGGTGAAAGGACGTGAAGTTTAGTCTGTGCTTCGCACCTTCTCAGGTGGAGCCTCACACTCAGCCCTTCTGGACTGTGCCCTTCTGACCCACCACGAACTGTCCCCACTCAGATACCTGCATCCATCCTCACACTATTAAATAAGACTCTTAGGAAGGGATCAGGTATCTGTATTTTTTTTTTTTGAGACAGGGTCTCACTTTGTAGTTCAGGTTGGCCCTGAGCTCACTATGTAGCCCGGGTAAGCGGCAAACTCAGCAATCCTCCTGCCTCTGCCTCCCGAGTGCTGGGATTACAGGCGTGAGCCACCATGCTCGCCGGGTATCTGTATTTTAAAAAGCCTCCCAGGGGACTAGAATGCAGAGATGAGCTTGAAAATTCTTGCATCCTTTGTCAAATCTTGTCAGTTTTGTCTCTCAAATCTCTCAAATCCATCCTCTCCAGCTCCATTTCCATTGCTCCTGACTTGGTTCTGGGCTTTATAATCTATCTGGATGACAGAAACAGTTCCCTAACTCATCTTTTGTGCTGTAAGTCTACTCTCCATACAGTCACCAGATTTATTTTGCTATAACACAAATGCAAGCCTGTCTTCCCTCTGCTTTCTGTCCTCCGATGGCTGCCGGCTCAATGAGTGATGGGGCATGTTTACTTCTTAGATGATCATGGAAAACAGCTGCTCCTCATCCTAGGCAGGATTACTCTTAGCTTAAAATGTTTCTTTTTATTTTAAAACAATGTAAACTTACAAGAATCTGAAAATATAATTCAGGGCTCCCATGTAACCTCCACCCAGTTTCTCCTAATGTAACATTTTGCATGATCAGAGTACATTATCAAAACAATGAAACTGTCTTTGGTATGATACAGTCAACTCCAGGCCTTATTTAGATTTCGCTAGTTTTTATGTGCATGTTTTCCTGAGTGTACAATGCTATGAAATTTTATCACATGAGCTTAATTAAGTTTTTGAAATGATCTCCGTTTCTATCCAGCGGTGGTTCTCAACTCTAATTGCACATTAGAATCTCCTAGGGGAGTTTCAGAAAGTGGCCATGTTTGAGCTCCAGCCCAGATCATGGTGTACCCCCAGCATCTCTCCAGCTTCAGTGTGTACAAAGACCCAGTGGGGTCTTGTTAAAATGCAGATTCTGCCGGGCGTGGTGGCTCACGCCTGTAATCCCAGCACTCGGGAGGCAGAGGCAGGAGGATTGCTGAGTTCGAGGCTTGCCTGGGCTACATAGTGAGCTCAGAGTCAGCCTGAACTACAAAGCGAGACCCTGTCTCA
>PVIC010018571.1:0-21656 GCA_004025085.1 Thryonomys swinderianus
TGTATGGCATTATTAAAATTGTATTTACACACAAAAGCATTCAGTTTACTTGTTCTTGACAAAAACAATCAGAAGCTCAGACAGATAGATTCATAGATTCTTCTGTTCACTTGCCAACAGTTTGGTTGCTTCTTTCTGATTTATCACTGTACCTTGTATTTCAATTGGCTTCAACTCTATGGTTTTCAGCCTTAGGGCAAGACCTGATTGAAGCTGCATATTCCCCATAGGTACAACAGCCTTGGGTTTTACTCAAAGGGAAATTTTGATATCTAGATGTTACATTAGGAAGAATACAGGCTGCGGTGGCCTCTAAATACCAGCCAAACTTGTGTGTGCTTCATCCCCATTTGCGTTTCTTAGAGCATGGCTCAGGGATCCCTGGTGTCACCAAAATACTTTCAAGGGATCACCAAGATCAAAACTACTTTCATGAAAAATGAAGACACCAGGTTTGTCCTAGTCTCATCCTCTTATGAGTGCAATTTGCAGTTTTTTCAGTGACTGCATGGTTTGTAATACTGCAGCAAACCGATGGTAGAAAATAGTATGAAGATTCAACTATCTTCTGTTCCATCAGTCACTAATCAGATCTGTGAAAGACTGAAACAATGATGCTAATTCATGTTTGTAAATAGCTTATTTTAATTTAAATGTGGTATTGATGTTAACACATAAATGAATTTTACATCTTATATAAGATGATATAAATATTTAAATTCCTTCTTAATATTAATCAATCAATTAATTATAGTACCAGGGATTGAACTCACAACCTTGCACTTGCAAGGCTGGCACAGTATCACTGAGCTAAATCCTCCACCCAATATTTCACTTTTAAAAGGTAAAATACCATTTTATCAACAGGAAAAATACACATAAAAGAATCCCTAAATCATAATATTATAATTGAAAAATTTGCCACTGGGTTGAAACGCCATCAGGGGTGTGGAAATTCCTACTAACTGCCTGAGTTCTGGGTCTCATGAGTCGGACTAGTGACTCCAGGCCCAGCCTCGGCACTAGCCGCATTCTGCTTTCATTCGGAAACGTTACTCACACCAGCCTCTTTTGGGTTCATGTACTGTTATCTCCTCACAACTCTTGGCCACTCCTTTAGTCAGGATCATTGCCCTTAATGCCTAATCTGGCTGGCTGATACAGCCTAAATTATCTGTTTTTTTTTTTAATAATCATTTCCAGGGCCAGAGATTTAGCTCAGTGGTTCCCGCGTCTGCCTCGCAAGCGCAAGGTCCTGAGTTCGATATCTGGTAACCACATACAACAGTGCTGGGCGTGGTGGCTCACGCCCGTCATCCCAGCACTCGGCAGGCAGAGACAGGAGGATTGCCGAGTTCGAGGGTTGCTTGGGCTACATAACGAGCTCAGGGCCAGGCTGAACTACAAAGCGAGACCCTGTCTCAAAAAAAAAAAAAAAAAATGTCCTTGGCGATACCCTCTCTACATGATTGCTCATCTAATCTTACTAGCTCTCTCTCATTCCCTTTGTGGGCACATAGGCCATTTCCATGAAGAGCTTCTTCATTTAATAAGCATACCATAGAACAGAATGACTTTAACACTGTTAGTTCTTGGCCAAGGTAGATACCCCTTAGAATAGACAGGCACAGCACTCATTTCACTCTCTGGTTCTTCATTTCCCCCTCAATCATTGAATGTCACTAATTTTCCTGTCAATTTTATGATGAATTCAAGATTCACATTTATATGAATTTTTCATCATGTTACTTTTTTAATGGGACAGTTCTAAAAGTCTACTAAAATTGATACTCTGCAGATAGTTTTTTTTAAGTACATTTCTCTTTGTAAAACAGAATGAAGGCAGAGAAAAAATATCTAACACACGCATAACACACATGCATACATGTATGCATTGCCATGTGATGTCATACTCCTACAATCACAGTTATGTCATCAGAAATGTTAAGATATCCCTTAGATTTTTTCACCAATTAGACTCAATGTTCAACATCCCACAATTTAAAAGAGGAAAGGTTTTTTTTTGTTGTTGTTGTTTGCTTATACAGCTTAACAACTTTTTAAAAATTGAATGAATAAATATGATTTGGAAAAAAAAGAAATAGCATGTATATAAGGTGTGGTAGGTTGTAGATGGTAGGGTAAAAATGAGAATTAACTTCTGTCATATACTGGTACAAATTCCTCAATGTTGAGTGTGATTGTGAGCTGTACATAAACTGTAACAATAAAGAATTCAGTAAAAAAATTAAGAATAAATGTAATAATCACTTTGAGACATTATATAAAGTTAATTTTTAATTTATTGACCGGTAATTGGCAAGTTTTCACTTTTCACTAGGAAATTCATTGGATTCCACAGTGGATTCCAATAGTGTTTTGTAATTCTATTTGATTTTACTTTAGAGACTTGAACTTATTTTCTCTTTCTGGCCCTTTGAAAGGGGCTCATTGTATATCTGAGGCTGGCTTTCCACTAGCTATATAGCCCATCTAGCTTCAATTTCATAGTCTTCCTATTTTAGTCTTCCAAGTGCTGGGATTATGGGTTTGCACCTTATGCCCAACTATAAACCCAGTTTTATTAAGCTATATTTTGTATTATGATTTCTCAGTATCTTCTGCCTAGTAGATTGTCATAATTTTTAGAAGAGGAAACATGTTATACTTCTTTTGTAACTTATAAGCAATAGCTACATAGCAAAACACCTCAAAATGGCTATTGAAATGTTTGCCAGCAACAGAGTGATATGTTTGTTGTTCTGCATCCATTCTTGAGCCATCCATTCTCTGCCAACTATTCCTGGTCTATACCCAGCCAGTGACTGTCCACTGCAAATGCATCTGCTACTGCCTGGGAGATTGTGCTGGACTAGAACAAACTTTTATTCACACATTCAGTGCAATCGTCTGTGCTATTCGGAAGCAAAATAAGTTTTCCAAGTGTGATTGCTTCTGAAGAGAAAAGTTCTGTAAGGAGAAGCTAAGAATGCTTTGTTCCTGCTCTGACTGCATTTTTTCATCATGGCTGCTGATCCCTCCAGTGCGTCCACCCATTCCTGAAGCCAGGCTCACACTTCTGACGCCCCATCAAGGCTAAATACAGTATATCATTTCAGCAGACTCTTCACATTGTATTATTGTTAATGATGCTTTTTATTTACCAGAACCATCGACCATATGATATTACTCTCATTCAGTGAGCCCGGCAGGAGACTTTTAAAAAGTGTAATGCATTTGCTCTAATGTCTCTGATCAGGTGGATCCAGCCTGGAAAAACTCCAAGTTAGATAATTACATTTTCGCTACCTTATAATTTCTACTACCCCTCTGAGAGCTTATGGCATTCTTCTCCTTTCAACACTTGTATGGAATTTGCTGAACACTATTTTACAAAGAGAGGAAAACTGGTCAAACTTAACCCTGAGGAGGTGAGGGAGAAACAATCCCAAAATGCCACATTCAAAACAGACTTTTCTAAAATTGGGGCAGCATAGAAGATGGTCTGTATTTTTCCATAACACTTCAGCTTCTGTGTCCTGTTTTAATTCTTTTCCAACTCTCATCTTTGTTTTGTTTTGTTTTTTTTTTTCACTTATAAACTGATAATATTCCCAAGCTATCCTGATTACTTAGATGACAGGAAATAGCCTCATAAGTCATTTTTACTAAAGTTACATATTGTATTTGAAACGTAGGCCTGAGATATTTGAATTTGAAAATGATAGGGGGTGGGAGAGCCAAAGCATGATGCACAGGAACAATCTTCAGAGATAGAATTCTAGGGCCCGAATCATGCCAAAGAGATATTGTTATGGGGAGTAGGGGTGTTTCCTGCTTACCATAAATTGCCTTTCCAGCCAAGTCAGAATCACACTATATTTAAAGTAAAAAAAAAATACATGTAGGTTAGATTTTATCACCTCTAATGAGTCATATCGGCACACATGACTCTTTTCACATGAAGTGTAATAGGTTCATGGAGGATGTTTTTAATATTTTACTGTTTAGATATAAAGATTTCTGTATTAACAATGTTTTAAAAAACAAAAGCACCTAAAATCAAATGGTGAAGACCAGTGACTAAGATGAATACTAAAAAGAAAAAAATACTACTGTGAGATCTATGAAACAGCAAGTTTATTGCCGACCTTGAGTGGTTGAATCAAACGGAGCATAATGTCTAAATGTGCATCCTTGTGTCATAATGATAGGAAGGATGACTTTTAGAGGACAACTTCTTTAAGCATGTACCGCTTTCTTTCCTGCTTCATTGGTGGTTCATATTATTTCTTAAAGGACACTTTGGATATATTCTGATTATTTCTTCCATTTGCTTTCCTTCCCTTCACCTGGGTGCTCATAGCATCTTCATAGTCTACAGCACCCTATCCAAATGCCTTGCTCAGAACTTTACTGAAGAGTCATATGCTGTTTGCCATTCAGACAATGGTTCAAACTGTGATGAAAGGTGACATCATTGTCTTGAAGGAGGCCAGCATGTGTTTATGGAACATTAATTCTATTATAAGCTCTTTTCTCAAAGCTATCTAAAGTATATTACATTTCACACATTTCCTTTATACTCAGGATTCTGTGGTTTTTGCTAATGTTATGTATACTATGGGCTTTATTTTCTGTATGTTTCCTTACATCAACTTTATCTGCTTTCCTGATGTTACAGATAGGTATATGCTACTTTTTCCTACAGATACTTTGGGGCAGGGATACTAGAAGAGTGTTAAATTTCTCTGACGCACTGACTGAGCTAACCAAGGCCAAGGTGACTCTTAAGGGAGTTGGCCAAATAGTGGCTTGCATAGTGTGCAGTGTGCAGAGTCAGTGATGGTTCTAACTGTCTAAAATGGGAGCTAATTTTTGGAGCAAGGTGATCATTTAAATTTTGTAGTTCCATATTGTAGATACAGCTTGGACATAAGCTGGAAACAACCCAAATGGTAAGCTCATTCGGGAGCTACACTATTTTTTCCTAATTTTAAATGGTATTAAGGGACTTATCTTTCCTTTTTTTGTCTCCTTTAAATGTAACCATTGGTCTATGTTTAACTTTGGGCTTATGTTCTAAGGTACCAATTCTTTGCCTCCTCTGGCTTGACAGCTCTTATTTATGAGTTTCTCTGGTTTCTCATTCTGTTTTGTCAATGAATTTGGCCCATATACTAAATTCAGAATCCTGGACTTGCAATATAAACTTGGATTACTGTGACCATTATAACACTGTGTGTGATGTTTTCCCCACTTGTTTGAATACCACAAACATAGTTCATCAAGGATGTAACCAAACTAGTAGTTTTTTTTTCATGATCTCTGATTTTCTTTGAGCTTCAGAGAGCTCCTGTATTTGTTTTTTTTCTAACTTCACTCTTATTTGGTTAAATGCCCATGGTCTTTAACTGCAGTTTACAACACTCTCTAATTTTGAACACTGATTTTCCCTTTAGAAAGGCATACCTAAAAATAATTGGTGTAACTTACTAGAACAAAGACTGATAGCATTTTCTATAGAAGAATGGAATGAAGCCATATTAGACTTCACAGGTGACATCTGGTCTCTTCTGACTTTCCCTGGTTTATTCTGCTTTGGTTTCTATTTATTTGTATATGCCAACATTTAAAAAATGTCTGAGAAAACAATAATTTGTGAGTTGAAAAAGTTCTACTTGCTATTGAATCAAAAAGAGAAATAAATATATATTCAAATTCTGTAAAGTGGCTAAGAACACTGCGAAGATGAATACTTGCTGCTGAAAATTAAAAGGATTGAAAGGCTGATTGTGAAACTAACCATATTTAATATATTATGGCTTTTTGGAAGAAATATAATCACTTTCAATTTTTCTATTAGCAAGTGTAACTTTTGAAACTTCAGAGTCAATATATAGCACTGACCTTCTACAAATAACTCAGTTATATACACCAATTATGTATACTTGTCCTCATATCAAGTAGAGTGTGATTATTTTTCCTCCTTGGAGAATACACTCATCTTGAGTTGACTTGAATTCAGATTTGATTATTTAAGCAGCCAGCATTTGAATAAGGCTTTGCCTAACAGACACACGATAAGAAAAACTGTCAAAATATCTTTCACCATTTTTTCCTACCAAATTCATATGCTGAATCCTGGTGGATGTTGACCTGCTCGATTTTTATTTAAGGACAGCTAGTAACAGCATAACCTAGGTTATCTTATTTAAAGGAAGATATTAACACCATAACTCATGCTATCTGTTACTTCATTTTATTTATATTGCCAGATATAATTTTAAAAGTATTTCAGTAGAAGAGAAAAATCTAACAAGGTAAAAGAAAAGAAAACAGAAAAGGGATGAAGAAAAGTCAAGAACAGCAACAAAAATTTTGTTAAGAGTTGACTTAAACTTCCTCAAGAAACCTTTCTTGATAGTAAAGAATTATTGTCTATTAAATATAAAAAAAATCTGTAATTTTTTTCAGAGAACCAAGCCTAGGAAGGGGTAATAATGTTCAAGAGACACTTTTTACTTTCTTACCTATTAAAACAGCTGGAGCAAAGATAACCAACAACCAGTCTATTTCCTGAGAAACCTCCAGGGACTCCCATCAAATTCACACACAAGAAAGAAATGATCTTCTAAGAGCAATTTTTCATCCTAAGTTACTAAATAAATAAGCCAGAAAAAAACATATGCTTACACACTCAAGAAGAAGTTTCAATTTCCTTGGCTTGATGAAATATCCCCACACAGAAAAATTATAAACACTACTTAACCTCAAAGGGCAAGCTGAAATAATGGTGTTGTCCATGACCAAAAGGGACTTTGGTTCTTGCAAAGTGGTGTAGATTATTTAAACAGAGTATGTATGAGATGTCTGCTCTTCCAGTGTCTCTTTCAGGACTTAGAGATATTTGTCATCACTTTAAAAATTCAGCTAGTGCTTCAGGCTGTTTCGGCTCTCTAGTATTCTTTCAGTGCCTAGCACAGGGCTTTCCCATTAGAGGATTCGGTAGAAACATGTTGACCAATTGATTAAATTTTATCTCTGAGCGACTCTTGAACCTCATCAATCTCTTCCATCTCCAATTGTGTCACTCCAAATACATGAGAAAAGGAAGGTACAATGTATCTCTCTGTGTCCCATCTTGGTCATTTATTGTCCTTGCATCAGGTTACAAAGATTTATTTTTTTTAATCAGCCCTGATCAAATAATCCCTCTAACCAGTTAACCTTTCAGGTTCTTTTTCCCTTATTTCTAAAACTTTGTCTCTAGCTCCCTTCAACCAAGAAGAGAGGAGGCCATGAAGCAGTAAAGCCCAGTTAATACGTTCGGATGGTAACACTGTAATTAGTAGAACTAATGATCCCTCCTCCTTTCTTCCCTTCCTTCACTTCACACAGGCACATACAGTGTAGCCCTCTTCATGGTCATTCATTATTAAACTATAAACAATCCATAGATATTCCTGTATTTGATTTGCTCACATGTCAGTTTCAAATCAACCAGTACCGAAAAAAGGCTTTACCAAAAGGTCAGCTGAGGGCAGATTGACAGGAATTTTTCCACTGGGCAAAAAACTAGGAAGTAGTAATCTAGAAATGTATTGGAGCATTTTTTTTCTTGCTCCTCAGTTAAATATATCTTTTGTTTCAAATATTAAGCATTGACACTTTTCTTGTATCCATCTAGAATAACCATTATTAACTCTTGCATGATATATATTCATAATTTTTAGAAAGAGCAGCATTTAGGCCCCAGAGGCAAATTTTCTATTTCAAAATTATTTGGGGAAAGCAATAGAAGAGTTTTTCAAAGCCTCAATAAAATGAGACTCCCTTGGATAGGTATGATGCCAGCTCACTTTGCTGCACAATTTAAAGCCAACATAATTTTCACTAACAGGTCTAAATTTACCTACATTTGCAAATATCCGAAATCTTACTCCCATTAACAACCTCATCACTCTCTAGAATTACTATCTAGTTTCTCTTTGTTTTAAGGTCGTTTGTTTTCACTGGGAATTCTACCCTCACAGAGAGCGGGAGAGTGACAGCAAACAAGGAGCGTTTTCTCCCTTCAAAACAGTGAAACTCAGAGAAGACTGCTCATCAAACAACTGTGAGGCTTGAAAGCTTTCACAAGTCATTGTCTTTTGTTATGCGTAGAATAATTAAATGCAATGTGGGCAAGACATCAGGACTAGATCATTTTCAACCACGAAATGCCATTCTCTCCATGAACTCCAGGGTTGGTGGAGGGTTTTGTCTCCATTTCGCTAGACAGAGTACAAAACATTGTGACATGCTTAATATTTCTTCCGCCAAGATGTCCACTCCGATTCCTCACCCTTTACAGAGTTGTTGATTTCATCCTGCATTTAGCTGCCAAAAAAGCGATTGCGTGCACAGCACCAGTAACAAAGTGAAAATGAATTATGCATCAGAAGGAACTGCATTTGAGTCAAAAAACTTAGACTTCAGCATCTTCAAATTACAATATGATTTAAGAAGGAATACATTTAAGGAGATAGCAATGGACTGAGGTGAAGGGGTCAGCATTGGCCCGGTTTAATATAATTTAGCTTTCAATTATTTATTTTTAAAAGAGCTACTAAGCACACTGAATCTCTTTAATGGCAATGTCAAAAGTATGGAGACTGGAGAAAAGCCATGAATAATAGTGACAGATTGTTATGCATGGTAATGTTACAGGGCCTGCTGCAAAAGGAAGCGTTCACCAGAGCAGGGACAGCAAACAAGAAGCAGTCTGCCCGAGAGCCCTGAGAGACAGGCACAGGTCTCCATCCTAGGCTTTGATGACAGCCGAACTCCACTTCCTTTGAGCTCTCACTGGCTTTATCATCAAAGCCATTGAGTTACCATTTGTGTGATAATTCTGCACTGCTTTCTACACACTTGGAATTTATATAACTAATTTTAAAAAATGATTCCACAAAATATTCTCAGCTATATTTGGAACAAGCACATAATTCTCAGAACAGTGAAAACACCTGAAAGATAGGAGGTCGTCATCTTTTCTAAAGTCCATGATCGTATCAATGGACTTGAATAATCTGTGTAAATATATTAGTTAAAACAGAAGAGAAAGAAGTGTCACAAAGGAAAAATATTTATCAGCACATATTAAGAATGACATACTAAAATAGAGAGGTTTGGACTAAGATCCAGGATTCCCACTGTGACGGTTAATCTTGATTGTCAACTTGATCAGATTGAAAAATGGGCAGGAAATAAGTATAGCACCCTTCTGGGAGTGGCTCAAGGTGTCTCCGGACACGACTGGCATGTGGAACAGTGAATCCAAGAGAAGCAGAAACTCCATCTGGAGGTGGGTGGCACCATCTAATAGCCTGAGCAACCAGAAGGAACAGAAGCAGAAAGAAGGGGGTCCCCATGCCTAGCACTCCCCATCTCTGCTCCCCAAGCGCTGTGAGGTCAGTCAGTGGTCCAGCCCCCTTGAGCTCAGCCACAGTGAAGGTCATGGATCACTGCAGCCCTAGTCTCAGCAGAAAATGGACTGTAATAATAAATCAAAATACATTGGTCCTCTTCCTTTAGTTATTTCACACAGAAGTTTCGCCACTGAAACTGGAGGCTGACAAAAGCCCATGTTCTCCTGTGGACTCAGTGAAAGATTGTAAATAAAAAATCAAAGACGTTGAGATCAACCGGTCAGGATCTTTCTGCTCTACCCCTAGGAACCCAAGGGTGTTATGGCTTAGACCGGAAGTGGTCTTGTTTCAAAGCCTCAAGTGCTGGGAAGGTGACTGCCTTATGTAAGCATTACAGTTGATGCCAGTTAGAAGGTAGGGTCTGGCTAGACACCCTGGTCACTGTGAGCCTGAGTTGCTCCTCCCCTGCCAGCTCCTCCCTTCACTTTCTGCTTCCTGCTAACTTGAGATGCATAGGTATTTTTCCACTATCCCCAAGAGACTTCAAACTAAAATCATGAGCTTAAAAAAACCATCTCTCTTCTTTGAAGTTGTGGGTATCAGGTGGTTTGTCCCAGGAACAAGAAAGTGACTATGGCAAAGGGACAAGATCTACTTCCGTTTGTTGGAAAATGCTGGGCTAAATATTTAATACCTCAATGTTTTCCTGACTATGCATTTCCTTGAAGTGTCCATGAAGACAGTTGGTGGCCTAATACAGAAGAGGTTGGAGGCGACTCCAAGATCACCTAACTTTTCTCATTAAATCTGCTTCCTCGTTCCCAAGTGTTCCTTTTCCCAGCACTCTGTCTTCCTCCTTCTCCTCATGATCTTATAAGCACAGGCACTGTGGTTGTATTGTGGGGTATGATTCAGTGTGTTCTTTGACACGAGGCAAGACAGGTGAGCTAGAAGAGGTATCTCATTTTCCCAGCACCCTTGAATAACAGCTTTTATCCTGCCATGTGAGCAGTTGCTGAGTGAGGACTAGGAAAAAAACGATATGAGAGACATAAAAGGAATAGCAATCCGTCTACCACTTTTCTCTCCAGGCTCTGTTAGTTCCTCTTCTTTGGGCTTTATTAAGCTTCCCAAATTATATCAGTGACTAAAAACCCCTACTAGTTCCTCCTGCCTATGGATCAAAGGTCAAATTCTTTACTTTCACTTAAAGACACCCCATAAAATCCAAGTATGCTTGTCTTCCCTTATCTATTATTAACCTCTGACACAAATTCCTTACTACATTCAAATTTCTGGCTCCCAGTATTAATTTTGCTTTTTTCCCTCGTGCTAAGTTGTGCTTGGTCAGACTATCTACATTTTGACCAATCTTCTGTGTATCAAGTCCCTGTAAACATTTCTTCTTCTTCTAGACTGGATATTGGCTTCTCCAGCCTACAGACAAAATCTGACCCATCACTTGTCTTTATGAATAAAATTTCACTTATTTTTTTCCTTGAATTATCTACTGCTACTTGTGAGCTCCTAGCTGAATTCTGACGTTGCCAAACCGAAGCATATAATTTTCAAAGCCAAAAATATTTACTATCGGTCCTTCCTAGCAAAATATTAGCAACCCTGCTATATGCCACCAAAATGCTCTCTCTCTTTTTTTTCTGTCCGCCGAAGCTATTTCATTAAAGGGAAATGAGGAATAAAGTCATAGATTTTTTTATGCTAGGACATATTCTTTTTTTAAAAAGTAAATTCTTTATTGGTATATTTTATATACAGCACACAATCACACACAACATTGGGGAATTTGTACTGGAATATGAAATAAGTTAATTCTCATTTTTACCCACATCCCTACCCCCCCCCCATATACATACTCTTATTTTCTTTCAGAATCATATTTATTCTTTCCCCACATTACATTCCTACACTAAATTCCCTTTGGATATTTCCTATTTTACAAAAACTATCATACATTCTAGTACACATTTACATCTACAGGTGCTCATGTCAAAGAAAAGATCCAGTATTTGCATATCTGTGATCTATTTATTTCACTTACTAGTGTGTCTTTCAGGCGTATTCACTTACACATAAATGAATGAATCTTGTCATTCTTTATGGCAGAGTAACACTCCATTTTATTTTTTTAAAAAGCCATTCTTTAGCAAACTCATTTGTATCACAGATTTACAATAGTCTGATTTTCTATTTAATTATTTCATTTGACCAGGCCCCAAACAGTGTAATTTTTCAATTACAAAACATTCCTTGACAAAGAATGTCGATCCTTTCTTGAGGAGATGATCACCACTAGCACGCTTCAAAGTGCAATACGTCTCACAAATGGAAAACCTCTGAGTAAACTGAGCTCAGCTGAAGGGAGACAGCTAGGTGACTCCCTGAAGCAGGGTGAGAAGCGAGGATCTGTGGTACGGGGATGCAGGGAATAAGCCGGCGGTGCCTCGGGCACCACCTGCAGTCACTCTGCTTGCTTGGTGGTGTAAGACTGTGCGCACCCCTGTTGTAAGAGCACACAGCATCCACTGAAGAGAACCTCTCCCGGGGGCTGTGTCATTTCTTTTCACTCAAGGCTCCTGCACACCTACGTGAAGCAAACGTCTAATTGTGTCTGTCAAATGCCCATTCTGCCACCTCTGTGCAGTCTCTCTGGTACTAGAGGTGCTGGGATTCTCATGGCCATATCATTTCCCTCAGTTCCCAGCTCCAGCTCCCCGCCCAGTGCTGTCTGCTTTACCACTGAGCGACAGTATCACTGTCCAAAGGAGCAAAATAAAACAGACTTGGGAATCGGTGGGGCAGATTTCTAGTTTTGGTTTGACTTGTATAGATAACTTGGGAACTTTGCTGCTGCAGTCTGTACATGAATGGGTGGTATATATACCTTGTTCTCTCAGGAAAGGAATTTTGGTTTTTCAAAAATAACTTCTTTCAAAGATTTCTCCAAGTACTGAGTAGGTGGAGCAGAGCCCCACTGGCAAGGTCAGGGATGAGCAGCTGGTGGTTCCAGCTTCCTTCCCCTCCAGCTGCGCTTCCTGAGCGCTCTGCAGAGTCTAGTGTTAAAATCTGCAGGATGGCACAGTTTCTTATGATCTTTCAAGTTCTAAAACATTTCTTGTGTTTCTAGTCATTGTACAAAATACTTCATTCGAAACTGTTAATGTCTTAAAACTCCCTTCTTCTAGCATCAGTATTCTCTTCAACCCGATGTGAAGAACGCTAAAATTAAAGGTCTATTCAACAATGCAAGTTTTGACAAATGGAGGTTAATTATTCCCTACTGCACACTGAAGTAGTGCTAAGGGGTTATGTAACCTGGACAACGTAAGGCCAATTTGGAGCTGTCTAGAAACTTCCTACTGAAGAGAAAGTAGGCAAAACGTGGCCCTGTTCTACTTCACTGACAGATAAATCAAAGGGAGAAGCACTAGTTTCCACTACTTGGGATGGACGTGAAGGTAGTGTCAGTGTTCCTTCTCATTCTAAGGAAGCAACAATTCTGTGCCTACACAATCTGTCCACTTCTTTCTGTCCCTGGAGGAAGATTGTGGAACACTGGGTGCCAAGAAATCTTTGTTGCTTAATTACAAAACACATCACAACAAAATGCTGGGGGGGGGGGGCAGAATGCCCAGTGAGAGCCACTTTCCTCAGGTCTAAGGTACATGTTGAACAGTACATGAAAAATTAAGAAGTAAGCACAGATTTTACCACAAGAATTATTGCTTACTATTTATATAAAACCAAAAGTTTAGCCTATACATTTAATGTAGTTATCTTCTTTTCATTAGCAGAGGAAGCCCTTGATTAGTCACAATGTACAGAAGTTGCTAGTTCTCCGCCCCCCCCCAAGGGGAGAAAACATTTTTTTGGTTTTTTTGAGAAAGGGTCTCGCTTTGTAGTTCAGGCTGGCCCTGAGCTCACTATGTAGAGCAGGCAAGCCTTGAACTCAGCAATCCTCCTGCCTCTGCCTCCTGAGTGCTGGGATTACAGGTGTGAGCCACCATGCCTGGCAGGGAGAGAATAATTTTTAAAACATGATTAAGTATATTCTATTTAATTTAAGAAAAATAAAATATTATGAGAATAAAACAAAAATACTAATGACAAAAGCACTTATATCACAAAAGTAATGTTAAAAATGGGACTGAAAAAAATAAAGCATGTTGTTTTCAAAATGATAGAGGCACATTGCATTTAAGGTTGTACTGTAACTTCTCCTGAAAGAAGTATGGGATCTGATTTTTTAATATTTATTTATTTTTATCATAAGATATTTACACATCTGTAACCTATTTATTTCACTTATGAGTGTGTTCTTAAGGTTTGTCCATTTGAATATAAATGACTCAACCTTATCATTCTTTATGGGAGAGTAATACTCCATTTTATAAAACAAACTGTATCTTCTTTATCCAGTCTAAAGTTGATTCCCATTTGGGTTGCTTACAAGATTTAGCTATCATGAACTGAGCTTCTATGAACATGGGTGCTCGTATGTCACTGAGACAGGTTTTGAATGAATCTTGCAATACTTTTGAGTGGGGAATAGCAGGGTCAGATGGGACTTCTAATCCTATTTTTCAGAGGACTCTCTACACCTACCTCCATATTGGTCGTACCAGTCTACATTCCCACCAACAGTGGAGAACGGTTCCTTTTTCTCCACAGCCTTGCTAGCATTTGTTGCCGGCTAATTCCAAAATAGCAGTTATTCTTTGTGGAGTGTAATGAAATCTCAGTGTTGTTTTCATCTGCATCTCTAGAATGACCAGGGTCATTGATCATTTCTACATATACTTCTTAGCTGCTTTTACATTTTCCTATGAAAAGTTTCTGTTCATTTCAGATGCCCATTTTTGAATTGGGTCTTTAAATTTGGGGAGGGGATTAAAGTTCTTTATATATTCTAGATAGTAGCCCTTTGTCTGAAGAACAGCTGGTAAAGTTTTTTTTTCCCATATTATTGGTTGTCTTTTCGCTCTGCTAGTAGTTTCTTTTGCTGTGCAGAAGGTTTTTAATAGGATGAGATCCCATTCATTGATTTCTTCTGCTAGTTCTTGTGATATAGAGGTTTTATTCATAAAGTCTTTCCCTAAGCCAATGTCTCCAAGAGTACTACCAACATTTTTTTGTAGCAGGTTTAGAGTTTCTATTTTAATATTTAGGTCATTAATTTGATTTGATTTTAATTTAGTACACTTTGAAAGAGATGGATCTAGCTTCAGTCTTTGGCAGATTGAAGCCCAGTTTTTCCAGTACCATTTTTAAAAGAGGCTATCTTTCCTCCATTCAGGGTATTTGGCTCTTTTGGCAAAGATGAGGTGGCTTAGTATATCTGGAATTGTTACTGAATCTTCTAATCTATTCCACTGATCCTCAGGTCTGTTTCTTTGCCAGTAGGGAACTTCATTCTGAGGTATAAACCTGGCCTCTGATTTAGGCAGATCTTTAGAAAAGTGACAAAGCTTTCATTTGTTGGGGGATTTTGCTGTATTTTAGTGTTGCGATATATAAACAAAATTTGATGAAGACTATTAATGGTTATCTACTAGATTACATTGAAAGTACGGATTTTAAATTTATGTCCTGAAGAAATTGTAGAATTTTGTAAACAAAAACATATACAATTTCCTTTGTTTAAAGAATATTAATGAAAGGAGCCCTACAAAAGACCACAGGAGTAGTTGGATAAACTATGTGGCTTTCTCCACATGCAATTTAAATTGTTGATATTGTTGTACCATTTGTTATTATAGAAATTGCAAAAATACTTATTCACATTACTTATTCAACTCCCAAATTCTCATGTCGTATTTATATGTATAATCTCACCTCATGAATTAGTTTTTCTCATCTAATGTCTCATTTTTCATAAACACATGGACAGGATCTAGCTATTTTTGTAATATATTCTGTCTAGCCATCAAAAGCAGAGTTCACATTGATTAAACACAGTAAATGCTAATCACAATGATGTTTAAAGTTATAGAGGCTGAAAACATCCTTATCGGTATCCTCCATACTCTAGAAATAGAGTCAGATTTGCTATTAGGAAAATTTTTGAGTTGGCCACTGTCATGGTATTTACCTGTTACAATTGACCACAGAGGCTGTGGCTGTGGAATTTAATCATGGGAGATGAATTTCCATGAGAGGACAACGTTAGACAGTCTTGTTCTTTTTGGTCCTTGGAAAGTTGTTGGGGGGTGGGAGGAGGGTGACAATTGTTCCTTTTCACTTTTGCTCCATCTTTCCAGGGGTTGTTTTATCAGCATATTTTTAAAAAGTGCCTTGACTGTAAATGGCTCCTTCCTGCTGAGCTAGTCAAAGTGCTTTACATACATTATCTCTTATTGTCCTCTCCTAATCCTCAGAGTTTGATGGGTGTCAAAGGCGTGTCCTTTCAGCTTTTTTTTTCTTTCTGTTTTTGGTATTTAACTTGAAGGAGAACACCATAAATCCTTGATTGAAAATACAGAAGAATACCAATTTTCCAAGATGGCATCTATCTTTGGAATTCCCTTATAATTTACAGAGGGAAGGAGGGAGGGAGGGAGGGAGGAAACAAGGGGAGGAGGGAGGGGCGAGATACTTTATTTGGAATGCATTATGCTCCACTACTGTTTACCATTTACCAGTTTCCCACCGTCCTGTACCCAGGAAGGTCAACTTTTTGCTCTCCTTGTAACTTTTCTAGATAGTGAATAAAGGTAAAAGAGATTTTTGTTGGGGTCAAAAAACAATACTCGTCTTAATGGCACTCTGGCTGAGTGCTTTAAACTGCAATAAACTGGAAGCACCTGTTATGATTTAGATATAAAATGTCCCCCAAAATCACTTTCATTTTTTATAGGCATGATGGTCATAATCCTTAAAATGGTTTGACTCTGCTTCCTAAATCCACTTCTGAATGAAAATGTTCAGACCCATAGCTTCTCTGTTCTCCATCAATCTGTCATACAGAACAGAACTAGCCCAGTCCTGATAAGGCATTATATACAGGCACACACACAGGTACACACATGAATACATGCTTGCTGTTTAAGAGAGAAATATGAATTCACTGAGATTGGGGGTTACATGTTATATGAATCTGATTCTAATGTACTCTCACTGGTAACTCTTACTTGGTTAAAAAGCATAATGAAGTGAAAATCCTCTACTACTTAAGATATATTTGGAAACATAGACTGCAAAGCAACAAAAAAAATACATTCCCATCAGGCAAATAAGTTAATTTCTATAATATAGAATTCTAAAAGTCAATGAACTAAATATATATTGCTACAGGGTATTATTCGAAGCACTTTTCTCTGTTAAAAATAATACATTCTACTAATTTTTTCTTAATGCAAAAATAATGCATATAAATTGAAAATAATTATGAGATACCAAACAGCACAAAGAGGATTATTAAAATAGTCTATTTTTGTATCTTGACATAACCACTGTTATTGTTTGGAGACATTTTGTAATAATTTGTAGCAAAATTAATATTGTTGGTGCTAGTTGTCTATTTTCTTTTTGATTAAAAAAAAACTGTACCACTGCATTCGAACCCCCTGGTGTCGATAATCATTGGCTGGAGACTCTGGAAAGGTGTGTGTGTTCTTACTCATACCTCCAAACTCTGTTCCTTTCCATGAGATTTTGATTTCGTCACCTGTATTTAGATACTGATCATTTCACTTTATGTCTACTCAGCTGAATATTTAGCGGAAAGTTGATTCACTAAAAGATTAATTTCCCAAAAGACCAAATGATAACATCTTAAACAGTTTAAGAATAAACTGCAAGAATTTTACTAGGAATATAAAAAGTTAATAAAGTCATAAAATATATTTTAACATTAGTAACAATAGTGTTGTCTTTACTTAGTTTTGCTTTTCCTTTCAATTTGATATATTTTGCCCTGCATTGGCATTTGTCTAATCCTTTAGTTCATTTTCAGTTTTGTCAGGCTACATTTTAGCATGAAAATTTGGGAAATTTACATTAAGTACATTTCAAACTTTTTGCTCATAATCACATAGGCAGCTATAGAAATTCTTTAGGAGGTTATTTAATTCTCAACTGAGTGATTCAATGTTATAAGTAAACCATTACCAAGTAGAATTAGTAAGTCCGATTGTCTTGCTGACATCTAAAATATAATCATTTTAATGAATTTGTTCAATTTCTTTTAAAAACAGTACTTTTAAAAGTAATTAGCATTGAGTCAATCCCTTTCACAATAGCATCCAAAAAGGTGAAATATCTAGGAATCAATCTAAAAAAAGGAGGTGGAAGACCTCTATTCTGAAAACTACAACACTCTGAAAAAGGAAATTGAAGTGATATCAGAAAATGGAAAGAAATCCCTTGCTCCTGGATAAAAAGAACTAATATTGTCAAAATGTCTATACCTTTACAACTATTGTATAGATTCAATACAATACCAATAGAAATCGCAACAGATCTAGAGAAAATAATTCACAAATTCATCTGGAACCACAAGAGACCTAGAATAGCCAAAGCAATTCTAGGCAATAAGGACATGGTTGGGAATCCCCAACTTGAAGCTATACTACAAAGTCACTGTGATTAAAAAAAACAAACAAAAAAAACAAAACAGCATGGTACTATCAAAGTAACAGACTCAAAGACCAATGGAATAGATTAGAGATCCAGAACCAACTTCAGATATACTATGCCATGTCATCTTTGACAAAGAAGCCAAATATCCTCAATGGAAGAGAGATAGCCTCTTAATAAACACTGCTAGAAAAACTGGGCTTTAACTTGCCAAAGACTGAACTAAACTAAAATCAAAGTGGATTAGAGACCTAAATATTAAAACAGAAACACTAAGCCTTCTACAGAACAGGTTAAGTAGAACTCTTGGAAACTATGACTTAGGGAAAGACTTGATGAACAAAACCTCTATATCAGGAGAACTAGCAGAAGAAATCCAAAACTGGTATTTCATCTCTTAAAAAGCTTCTGCAGAGTATTACTCTTCCATAAAGAATGGTGAGGTTGAGTCATTTATACTCAAATGGACTTTCCTGAAGGACATACTCATAAGGGAAATAAACAGGTCACAGATTTATAATATTGTATCTTTTCTCTGGTGCGAGAAACTGAAGGTATAAGTATGTTCTAGAATGCATGATATTGTGAAATAGTAAATTTTCCAAGGGAAATGGGGTTTGTGGTAAGTAATGAGGGGAAAGAAAAAAATTGATGGTTAAAAAAAAAGCTTGTATATATACAGGTGATAGGTTATAGAGTGGGAGAAAATTGTGTTTGTAGGATAAAGGGAAAAATGAGAATTAAGTTATGTCATATACTTGTACAAATTCTCAATGTGGACTGTAATTGTGACGTGTATATATAATGTACCAATAAATTAAATTAAATTAAAAATATAATTTAAGAATGGAGAAGCTGAATTAATATAAAACTAGTACAAAATAATTATGATGTAAAATAGATACTAATTACAGTAGAAACTTGAATTTTGACTACCTTTGGCAAGTGTGCTGTAAGATAAACAAATATTTCTAATAAATTTTAACTTGATTAAAAAAAGCTTCTGCAAAGCAAGATAAACTACTGGCAGAGTGAAAAGACAACCAACAAATTGAGAAAAAAATTTTACCCATGGTTTTCTCAGACAAAGAACTACTATCTAGAACATATAAAGAGCTTTAAAAATCACGCCCCCCCCATTTAAAGACCCAATTCAAAAATAGACATCTGAAATGAACAGACACTTTTCAGAGGAAGACATAAAAACAGTTAAGAAGAATATGAAGAAGTGTTCAACATAACTAGTCATTTGAGAGATGCAGATGAAAACAACACTGAGAGTTCATCTCATCTACGAAGAATGGCTGCTATCTCAAAATTAACCAAGATTAAATGCTGGCGAGGCTGTAGGGAGAAAGGAACCCTTTTCCACTGTTGATGGGAATGTAGACTGGTGCAACCACTATGGAGATCAGTGTGGAGATTTCTCAAAAAACTAGAATTAGATATCCCATTTGACTCTGCTATTCCCCTGGTAGGTATATACATGACGAATTAAATGACTTATCATAGTGACATATGTGCACCAATTTTCATAGCAGCTCAGTTTGTGATAGCTAAATCTTGGAAACAACTCAAATGCACTCAAATGGAGACTGGATAAAGAAGATGTGTTTTTTCTATAAAATGGAGTATTACTCTGCCATAAAGAACGATAAGTTTGAATCATTTATCCTCAAATGTATGTACCTTGAAGACATACTCATAAGTGAAATAAATAGGTCACAGGTGTGTAAATATTATACTTGTCTCTGGCAGGAGAAATTGAAGATGTAAATGAGTTCTACAATATATGATAGTTATTGTGAAATAGAACATACCCAAAGGGAAAAGAGTTGGGTTAAGTAATGAAATGAATGAAAAAATGTGATAGCAATAAAAAGAAAAGTAACAATGCTTACATACATGAGGGGTGGGACATTGAGCATGGGTAGGGGTATGGGCAAAAAATGAGAATTATATCATATGTTACACTGGTACAAATTCTCAATATTGAATGTGATCATGATGTGTATATATATATATAATGTATCAAAAAAGACTTCAAAAAATTAGCACTTAACTTAAAAGGTAATATAATATTTAAGTTCAAGATTAAATTGTAATTTAAAATTTTATATTCCCATAATTTAAATTTTCCCAATGCTCTGAAATTTAAGGAAATCATAAACATAATTGTGTACATTATGTAATTTTTTCCTTCAATTCACTATTAAAATATATTCTATTGTGGACTTTAGTAATTAGAAATGTAACATTTAGGCTACTGTGTTATTTGACTAATCCTGTAATAAAATCTAAAAATGTTTAATCTTTTCAAAATTTCAACAGTTCTGAGAGTAGCAACAACTGGCTGAGATACCCCAACTGAAACATCAAAAATTTGATTAAGGTAAGATTTTATGCAACTTTCACTCTACATTTACCTACTTCAAACTTTTTATTTTTTAAAACTTTTTCCTAGTATACTTTAAAAAAATTCAATCTAAATTTGTTTAAAGTTTAGAAAAATTATTTGATCATCATCAGTCTAAATCGAAATGATTGTATCGCGTTTTAAGGCATCCATCAAAATATCTGTACCTTGTATATTGAATTTATGAATTCTGAAGTAAATTATTTCATTTAGCAATTCCTTTGTCCTCGGCAGCTGTTAAACTAAATTTACCATTAAATGACCAATTATTAAATAAGAAATGAAGACGCTGTTTCACCAGTGATACTACCTGGGGGTATTTTCAGTTCTATATATAAAACAAACAAACAAGCAAGAAGCATTAAATTAAATCCCTTTACTATTATGTAATAAAACATTTTAAAACATTTTGATTTTATCTTATTCATTACACAGAAACTTCTCCCCATCTAAAATAGCTTGCCTTACATACAGAACATTCACATCAAATATTTTGCTCCTCAAATTAGTTCAGCAGATATTGGTGTAAGGCCCTCTTTTTCAGGTATATTCTCATCAAATGAGATCATGAGTAATTTGTTACCCAGAGCACGTGGTCAACGGAGACAACATAGCAAATAACAACAACAAAATGCTATATAAGGTGTCTTTTGCTTTGACTGAGATTGCTTACAAAACACTGTAATATGATGAAGAAAAGGGATGTTAGTTACTATAGCTCATCGATCTTGCACTTCCAGTCACTTGTGTTCATGACTCCTTCCAAGACAACTTTGCGCTGATCCCAAGGGCTGCTGCATGGGTTGGGCATTTATCTTCACTAGTTCTTTTCTTCTTAAACATCTTTATAGTTTTCTCAAATTTTATTTTCTTGTTCAGGATGCCCTTCTGATATGAGATTAGACATTGACACTGTCTCACGCCTGTAATCCCAGCACTCGGGAGGCAGAGGCAGGAGGATTGCTGAGATTGAAGCTTGCCTAAGCTATATAGTGAGCTCAGAGCCAGCCTGAACTACAAAGTGAGACCCTGTCTCAGAAAAAAAAAAAATTGACACTGTAAAAAGACCTTGTCTACTGACCTTTCTAAGTTAGCCAGCATCTCCACTCCAACAATCTCTAATCTATCATTATACTCATTTACTCATTAATGTAGATACAGCTTAAGTATTTCTTAACTAAAACACAGGGACTGGAAGGGTTTCAGATTTGGAATTCTAATTAAAATGTATT
>PVIC010018572.1:0-31462 GCA_004025085.1 Thryonomys swinderianus
GGGGGGGTCTTTGAATTTACTTTTTTCATAAGATTATTTCTAAACTCTATACTTTATTATTAAAATCATTTTTACTGAAATAAAGATAAAGGTACACAATGCAAAACTTTAGTCTTCCAAAACTTCACACTGCCTAGATGGAAAAACTGGAGGCTATTTTGTTTTCTAGTATATCTTATAAGGAAAGATTTGTTAAGTGTGTCAAAAATATTTCCTATTTAAGAGATACTTTTAAGTCATTCTTGTAAATAATGAGAATTTCTTTCCCCCAAGGGAACAAATTCACTGTTTCTAAGGATACACAGGGTTAAAACCGTGTAAAATAGATTTTCTCACAGTTGGAAGAGAGCAAAACACCACATATAGGAAACCAGACAGCTAGGGGGTCAAAACACTACACTTCCAGGTCAGACTTCTGGTTGTAATTAAGTAAAATTCTTGCAAATATTTGTAAGGAAATCATATTTTTGGTGTCCCTTTCCAAGCCTTGTGACCTTAATTTTCTTTAGCAGCAACATATTTTGGGCATTACTATACTTTAAATGCATACAGAAACACACAAACATACACATCTACTTGGATATAAACACATGTATCTTTGACTTTAGAATTGCAATTGACCTTAGCCTAAAACTTGTAACTAGAATATTTCTCTGGGCATTCTTTTCTTGCTTTTAAGGCTTGAGATTATGGGGAGTTAAGTTTGGTTTTGCTTAATGTACAGATGGTGAACTTTCTCATGATATTTTACAAAATTTATTTGGCCAACTTCTAGGTTACATGGCGTGTGATCAAATAGTTAAAAGAAATTTTAATCAGGTTGGAATTTAGGGTCTAAGTAATTACAGTAGTGTAGTAGAACAACAAATATAAACAAGCTATATAATTAAGCTACTCAACATTATTAAATATGGTTCCATTCACCTCCTTAAGAATAACTTGGTGGTTCTTAATGCTTCATGAATACCAAGTTCACTCAAAATTCTATAGCAATTTCATTTTCAGACAGGGTGTCTACAATATCTGAGGAAGCAGCTATTCTTGCCACACACACAGAAGTTATGGCACTGAATATAAGTTGTTTTGATTATTAATAGTTGAAGTAATTAACTGAAAATAGCAACTATAAAAAGTCCTAACTGTAGATTCTCTACTTTTATTCTAAATAATTAGAATAGTTAGGATGTCATGTCAGGGAACCTCTCTAGTTTTTAATCATCATTTGGGTTTTAGTCTCCACAATTCCCAAGGTATTTAATTAGCAAATCTCAGTCCCAAAATTGTAGGCTGGAGCCTCTTTGTCTTTTATCCTCTTCAAAGTCAGATGTTTTTTATTTATATCTAATCTATCAGGTTACTATAACATTTTCTCTTTCAACTTCCTTCTGGATATTAATGTTATTGACTTGAACCTCTATTAAAAATTTCAAAATCTTGGTATTATGGTTGAAGTCTTTGCCAAAGGGGGTACAAATAAAAGAAACAGACAAACTGGTAAATACTGTAGGTAATTCTAGACACATCAAGGCTATTGGTGTAGTGTTAACAGACTTGAAATTCCCAAAACCAAACAGGCCACTCTAAGCAGCTGTCAGTATACCTTGTCATTTCACACGCTGAAAAAGAATTATAAGCTACCTCTGTAAGAAAAGGCCACTGTTTTATGGTGGGGAGGCCAGAGATTCCTTTACTTAGTGTGTATCAGACATAGGAAAAGGAGTTTCTTCCATGATTTCAGGCAGGATGTGCCAAAGCATTGCCTGGAGGGGGCTCACCAGCTCCATATGTTCCCCATACCATTCATACATCTGCCATGTGGCAGTTAATCCACTGGAGTAATATAAAGGCAGTTCTACTATGTTCCTAATACATGGAGGTCACCTACCATTTTCAGGACATTTCTCTGCTGAGTAAAACTGGAGAACGGGAAACTTTCCACTGGTGTCACTATCAACAGTACTGTGACAAACCAGGTTACCAGAAAAAGATATTCTCTTAAATCTCTTCTTGGTCAATCTAAAGGAAAATGATTTTCTCTCCCATTCTTCTACTTTTAGTAGAGAAGAATGCCAAGCAGCCCTAACTGATTGCCAAAAGGGATATGTCTTTGAAATATCTAAGGACAAATTGTCAGTCTTCATGGAGCTAAAGGGCAGGGCTTTCAGACAATTGGTACAACTTGGTAGATATTTACTACATGTCTTGCAAATCAGTACATGATGACAAAGATTCTTCTAGAATTCAAGAATCCTGGGGAATCCGGTAGAATTGCTGTGAACATTCTTGTTTCAAGACATGCAGAAGGGGCTGGGTATGTAGAGGGGTAGAGTGCTTGCCTAGCTTATATGAGTCTCTGAGTTCAATCCCCACTATTGGAGCCGGTGAGGGAATGCAAAAATTTTGCAGCAAAAATACCAGCTGGAAATGTGAACAAACTCATATAATGCAAAAATAATACTGGACTTACATCATCATAAAATTCCCAACAAGAACTGACACTGCAACTTGAAACTATGCAATGGCAACATAAACTTGGTTTTATGGAGGAAAAACCATCATCACTCTGATGCTTGAGGTAGTGGGTTCTGGGAGAAGGGGCTGGAGGAAGCGAACACAGCAGTATACTCACAGGGCAATAGGATCATTCTAAACAGGTCTATACTAACATCAAAAAGGATTTCTGGGTGGGTGAAGTCAAAGTCTGACAACCACTTCATGTGATGAAAAGATTTCTAACTTTTAAAAAGTCTTGCCCATCAGGCTTTTTCATATTTTAGTTTCTTGTAAAATTAAAAAGTGGACAGAGGATCAGCTGTCATAATTGTGGCAACATCTGTTACAGGTGAGTACAAGAAGTGGGAACATTACTCCTAGAGATTAGAGAATTTTTCACTTTCATTTACTGTAATAAATGGTTAGAACCAGTCTCCCGGCTTTTTGAGGAAGCAAAGTATCTTGAGTTGTCACTGATGCTTTAGTACACTTTTAGTAAAAAGTGTAAAACTTCAAGTGTTACAAATTGCCCATTGCTGGAAAAATAATCTTTGGTGAAACTGTGGCACATTCACCAAAGGGATTCTAGGCATTTGCTTTCATTATTGCCCTTCTAAGCTTTTCATGTGTGGATGAAAGCCTATAAAATGTTTTGATTGAGTATATTATGGGGAGAAATGTAAATAATAACCAAAGCTATTTAAACACATGTGTAAAAAGAAAACACATGTTTCCACAGTATTCCATGACAGACCCAGGGAAACCCATTTCTCTTTGTAAAGGCTGTGAATAGAACAAACATCGTCTAACTACTAAGAATATTTAACAGAATGGAAGATAACTGGAAAGGCACTATGCTGCTTTACTGTTTATAAAACCACATGAGCAACTATTTTTTCCTTTTTTAGTTCTCCATGACTGACCGTGAAGTCAGAAAACAGTCTTCACCTCCCTCCTCTGGTGCCTGCAGCCCAGCTCCATCCCGCTGCTGAGCTCCCAGGGCAGCAAACGCTGCACTGCATTGTAAGAGCTGACTCACATAGAAAGTGATGATAAAAACAGTATTATTTGTCAAGGCCTGTGTTTATTCAGGTTTAACAGTTGCTGGATATACAGTATTTTTTACAGTTGTTAAGAAGGAAGAGAAAGGCCGGCTGAAGGGAAGTAGATGGGTGTTGTTCTGGGCAAGTCTGCACAGCCATTTCTGAAAATGCCTGAAGGTTTATATATAGAGGAAGGGCTGGGCACAAAGGGGAAAAAGTGTTTCACTTCCAAAATTTATTTTAAATAGGAAAAGACCCTGTTTTCAATCAGCTGAGATAATAAATAGAAATCAGAACGTCACATACTCCAATTTGCACTCACGGGCACGCCACCAGGGAGAGGACTCACAGGCAAGCCTGTGTCTAGATCAAGAAAGCTTTCTTTGGCAGGGACTGATCGCATGAGGCGTTAGGGAGAGGTGCGGAACGTTTCTCAGACAGAGGGAAGAATAGGAAGAGCTTGCTTGTTTTGGCGACAGTGTCTTTTCTCCTTCTCCTTTATGTGAACACCCACTGATTTCCTAGCATGGTGGCGACGTGCCCTGCCGCAGAATGCTGCGAGGGGAGGGAGGTGGGTGTTGACAGGGAGAGAGGAAGCCTGGGACAGCCGCACACCACACCTGGGATGCCACAGAAGGACACGAGGATGCCACACACTTTGGCTGGCTAACATTTTAGAGGAACATTTAGTTTAGCAGAAAAGCCAAAGAGAAAGGCTCTGCAGACAGAAACCACAGTACCCAGGGAAATTTAATTTATTTTATGGCATTTTCCAAAGGCCTGGTTTTCTCAGATCTTAGCTAGAAGAAAAGGTTATACAGGATAGAATAATAGGCCGATGAAAAAAAGTATGACTTTACTGCTGCACAAACACAAAACTGGAGTGAGCCCAACTTGGAGAAGACACTGGGGCGAGTGCCTGGACCTAGAAGACGAGCGCTCTTTGGCGGTCACTTCCTCCTTTCCCACCGCATGACCAGAGTGAGGGACAGAAACTCTAAACCGAAGACACCAGGTAGTTCAAACTGTACACTGTTCCTGGTTAAAGACAGCTGTGTTTTTAGGAGTAGAGAAAAGCTTTATTAAAAGAAAACACACATGACATTCTCCTTAATAGGGACAAGCAGCACCGAGGACAAGCCAGACAGAGATGGCTCTTCTTTCATGTTGCCTCTGACACTTGCTAGCTACGTGACCTCTAGATAAGTTCCGTGAACTCCAGGTCTGTTTCTCATCTTGAGAATAGGGATGAGAACGGTGGCTACGGGGCTGGGGTTGTAGCTGGGGGCTGGAGCGCTTGCCTGCCGCACACAAGGCCCTAGGTTCCCACCTCAGCACTGGAAAAGAAAAAGTAGAAGAGGGAAGAGGGAAAGATGGAAGGAAGAGGAAGAAAAAGAAAAAAAATGAAAGACAGAAGAATGGTGGTGAGGGATGAGTAACTGAAAGGACTGTCTCAGGGTGGATGGAAGACCCAAACCAGTGCAGGCGCCTATCAGCTGACAGTCACAGGAGGGAATGCAGAGGCAGTAATACTAAACAATGGCTGGGATTAAGTGGGCATTATTAGAACTACTTTACACCACTTTCACCTCTCCGTTTTGTCCAAGGGGCAAGAGACGTTGCAATGGATGTAGGGCACAGGCTAAGAAACATGTGAGACTAGTACACAGTAGCAAACCTTATTTCTCCTAATGCATGTGAACCTCCTGAATATCAGATCTGCAGTAGGTGCTGAATGGGACAAGGTCCCTGCTCTTAAAGAAAGAGAATCTATCTGGGATGCAAGGAAGCAACTGGAATGATGAGCACCATTGTTGTAAAGGGGACACCACATATACTGGGAGGGGAGAGCACTTCCTGATGGTCACAGTTGCTTTTCTGTTTGCTGAGACAAAATATCCAACACCCACAAGTTAAGGGAGGAAAGGTTTATTTGGCTTATAGTTCATAAAAGTTTTAGTCCACTGTCAGTCAGGTGAAAGGCAGCAGGGCATGGCAGAGGGGCATTACAGAAGAGGAACGGTTCACAGCAGGTAGAAGATAGCAAAGCAAGCAAGCAAAGGACAAGACAAGTCTCTTTTCATCTCTTACAGTGTATCCAAGCTACTGGGATTAGGGTGGCACCAAACCAATCAGCACAATGATTTCAAATTACCCACCCTTATCCCAGGGCCCTTAATCATAGTATCATACCATGAATCAATCACACACTCTGGATTCAGCCACTTCTGAAAAAGCCCCAACTATGACTACAGAAGGGTCTAGGGAATAGAACATTTAGACACAGCCATAACACTGAGAAAGAGGACAAAGATTTAGTGAGTCTTCTTAGAGTAAGCGATACCTAGCAAAAGCTTACAGGATATCAAGTTTGCCAGGGAGAATGAAAGTAGCATGTTCAGGGACCCAGAGGCAAGACAGCAACACATTCTAGGAACTGCCAGTCTGTAAAAATGGAGGGACAAAGTGACAGAGGAACATTGGATGAACATGTCCTCCTTGGTTACAGGGGCTCTTCCAGAACATGATGTGCCAAAGGTCTAGTTGGAGGCCTGTCCGAGGCTCCAGGTATGGGCAGCTGGTTTGCCTAGCCTTCTCCAGACTGCCACAATACTCAATGTCTCAACCTGGGGCTTGCATTTCTGTCCCCTCCCGTCCCCAGAAGGTTACTTGCTTGCCAAACAATAACTATGATCATTAAAGAAAGAACTAAGGTTTTTCCCCTAGAACACAGCTATGAGGTGCACTGAGCTGTACCTGGCCATGCACAGTTTGCTTCAGAATACTAACAGAGCTGACGATCTGTGTGCATGTGGATCTGCATGAACCCCCATGTTCCCCAGAGCACTCTGCAAGGTGGTGCTGGACTCAACACTGGGAGGACTCTTCTACTCAGGCTGTTCCTGAGTAGCCACTTTGGGTGTGAGGGACACCTGGGGAGACCCTGTTGCTGTGAGAATTATGACCAGAACTGACAAGGTGAGTGTAGGTTACCAAAGCCCAAGATGGGCAGGTCGTCTGCTGAGTAGATGGCTAAATGTCATTTGGTCTACTGGCAAGCCATGACCCAGTGACAACTCAGTAGGAACCTAGTCAGAGTGGCTTGACCCATACATATCTCTGGCTATTAGTTGATTACTCAGGATTTTATATAAATGGAGAACAAACTCAGACTCTATTGAAACTATATGTTAAGAACTGGACTGTTTTGTTCTGAAATTCATATTCTTAAATCCTAACTCTAGTACTTTGGAACATGACTGTTTTTAGAAATGGGGTACTTAATGAGGTAGTTAAATTAAAATGAGATCATCAATGTAGGTAATCCTTACAAGAGACATAGACAAATATGGGGGGGAACACACAATGACACAGGAAGATGGTCATCTACAGTCAAAGATAAAGGTCTTAGAAATCAACCTGCCTAATACCTTGATTTCAGACTTTAAGCCTCCAAACTGCTGATATTCAGTTCTGTTGGTATATCCACTTAGCCTAAGGAATTTCTTTATGCCTCTAACCTTTTTTGAAAAAAATTTTCCAGGGCCGATGATTTAGCTCAGTGGTTCTGGTGCCTGCCTAGCAAGCACAAGGTCCCTGGTTCGATTCCTGGTAACCACATATGATACTGGATGAGATGACTCACATCCACCAACAATCAGTACCACATACCACAATGCCAGGTATGGTGGTTCATGCCTGTAATCCCAGCACTTGGGAGGCACAGGCAGGAGGATTACTGAGTTTGAGGCTTGCCTGGGCTACATAGTGAGCTCAGAGCTAGGCAGAACTACAAAGTGAGAACCTGTCTCAAAAAATTAAAAAAAAACTGAACCCAGGACTGAACCCAGGACCTCATGTATACTAACCAAGCACACTACCAGTGAGCTGCACCCCTTACCTATGGCATCTCTATTAATATCCTAAAAAAAAAAATCATCTAGATCAGGTGAACAAGGACCTGACTTGAACCACCTCAAAGGACAGGCACAGCTACTCAGCTAGCCTTCAAATTTAAATCCATTAAGCCTTATTTTTCCTTCATTGGAAAGCCAGGTAGCCTTTGAGAGAGCCCACTGATAGATCAAAAGTGCATCCCATTTGGGACATGCAGCTGTTTTCTAGTAAAGAAACTGTCTGCACTAAGACAGAGCAAATGTCCAGAACTTTGATGGATGACTAGACATTGCCCCCTACTATCATCCACTGGAAGATGAGAAATACAAACTTGGCTTAAATTCATCTCACAAGGGGTCCAGAAACTGGGAAAATCCAGCTGTCTTCTCAGTAGCTTAGGGTATAAGTGGCAGAGACTGATTCTACAATGGTTAGAATCTACACTTGGACAACTGTGTCTCATGGTGGGTTATGATAACCAAGGGCCAAAGAAAAAGCTCTGGAGTCCCTTCCACACAAAATTGTATACCAAAAGGAGTATTAATTCTCAGGCATAGGAAAAGTCTGAAATATCAGTAAGTATTTTTTCATACAATTTTATTTAATGTGCCTCTTTGGTTTAGGTAAGACAGCTGGTCTGATAGTAATGATGGAAGGGTTAATGAAAATTCACTCAGGATGCAAATTGTGAGCTAGGACCATGTGGAACTGGCATAAGCTCTTAAATATATTGTTTTTCTTTCCTGCTGTTGGACAAAATACTGGCCATCTGCAATTTAAAGCAGAGGTTTATCTGGCTCACAGTTTCAGAGGATTCCATCCCAGACAAGAAAATCCGTGCTAGAAGGGTGTGGTAGAACAAACTGCGTAGTTCTAGGTAATTTACAAGATGCATCTTCAAAGCCACACCCCCGGAACTTACCTCCCACTGGGCTCCACTTACCTGAAGTTCATTCAGCTATGAATATTAACAGGTTGGGCCACTGATGAGATAGCAGCTTCAGGAGCCAATCACCCTCCAGGAGTTCCTTAGTCCAACTGACTATTAAACTTAACCATCACAATAAAGGATGCAATACATATTCTGATCAGAAGAACCCTATGAATTTCCTTGACTAGATACGTGTTTCATGGAACTCAGGAGTGAAACTAGGAGGTGAACACCTCAGCACAAGTTTGCTCTTTGTCCTTGTGAATCTGCTATTAAAACCCAAAAGCAAATAATACAGAAGATAGCAAGGGGTTGGGAAGAAAGTTCAAATTGCCATGTAACTGTTTCAGGCTTTTCTGCCACTAGACAAACAGGCCCAAAGGGGAATAGAACAGACACTCATAATAGCATATGGGGGCAGAAAGTCACAGGCAGAAAACACAGGAATACAATAGTTTGTACGTAATGAAGCAAATGCAGCACTAAAAGTGAATAGAGTAAGGGAACCTTGTCAAAGCAGGACTACTGTGAGCTCAAGTGCTCTGGGAATTAGAACGCAGAACCCAGAACACAGTAAAGAAGATACTAGCAACCACTTCTTTACTGTCTCAGTTATGTGCATATTTGTCTACAAGTCAACAAATAGGAGCTGTTAATAGAGTTGGGGAAAAATGTCTTTCAAAAATCCTCAACCAGGAGCAGAGACCTGAGACTTGGGTTATCTCTCTTGAGATTTGGGAAACACAAAGGCTATACTTCTAGGGATCATTTCTATAGATAGAGACTTGGTAAGCACATGTCCTTTGTGGTGGGTAAGCTTGGCTGTCAGGCAATGAATGGCCTGTTATTATTTGGAAATTCACGGAAAAAGAAAGTCAAGAGGAAAATGTTAGTGGATAATTCTAATTTGTTTCCTTCCACCCAAATGTTTTGATCATCTTAATGTGTTTTGGTAACTTTCTGCATTATATAAAAGTCTTACCTTCCCAAGGTAAAAGCCAAACATTTTGTATGCCCTGACTCACTTGCAGATGGGGATGCCCATGAGATGTGCTTTTCCCTTGCAGTGGGCTCAGATGGAGCTGCACAAGGCTAAGGCCACACGCTGGGTAGGCAGTGTCTGCAGGCTGGGACACAGGCTTCTGATCCCGTGCTGCGCATCTGGCAGCTGAGATGGCATGTGCATCAAAACTGTCCCCTTCTTTAAAGACTGCCACGTGTACCTTCAGAACAAACTCTCTGGCTGTCCTGGACATCCTATAAAATACACCTTTTAAATTAACTTCTCTGTTAAGTAGCCAGACCCCTTCTGGCTAGTTTTAAGCAGAAAAAAAAAAACTGCATAAAGGCTACTAGGCAACCAAGGTTCCTGACCAAAAGCTGGGGACTACCACATTTTTTTTTTCAAGATGCCATTTTGGCAGCAGGTATGTGGATGAGGTGAAAGGAAAATCATGAGGTAGAGGCAGTCATTTAAGAGCTGATTAAGAAAGACCTTGATCAAAGGAATGACAATATGAAAAAGAAAAAGGCAAACAGTCCAATACATAGCCAAACTGCAAGTATGTAGTTAGTTAGTCGATGAACACAGGAAAGCAGAAAAATAAAAAGTGAAGCACACGCTAAAGCCAGGTGCTGTCATATGCCTTGGGAGAATTGAGGCAGAAGGACTGAGATCTCAAGACTAGCTGGGGCTACAGAGCAAGATCCTGTCTCCCTCCACTTGCTTCCAAAATTCAAAAACTATGGTATCTGTTTTAATTTCTTGCACTGTCATTATTAGGGAAAACTAGGGGAAGTATTAATGAAGTAGAACTGATGGAAATTGATAGCAAAGTCTTTCAACCAATTCCTTATATCACTATTTCTCATGGATTTTATTCAAATAACTTTTCAAGTGATTCTTAAGAATCAGTGACAAGTATCTGAGCTATCCTGTTCACTGATTGAGTTTGTGTATCTTTGTATTGTTTTATACAATTCAGAAAATAGCATCAAAGTCATGTATTATGCTTTTAAAAAGCAAACAAAGTATAAATAAAATTAATATTCAGAATAAAGCTTCATGTGACAGTTCATGTTGAGAATTGCAGTTCTCTTAGAAGGCTAAGGCAGGAGCATCCTGAGTTCAAGCTCAGTTGGGCAACTTAGAAACTCAGTAAGATCCTGTCTTTAAAAAACAAACCATCGAACAAAAAGGAAAAAGGGCAGGAGATGCAGCTCAATGAAAAGGCCTTTGGTTCAATCCCCAGCAGCACCACCCCAACAACAACAAAAAACCCTAGTGAGCAAAGTTATCAGCCTAGACTCCAGCTACTCCAGGATTATATACTATGCATATATGCCATTCTAAAACATATGATCCTTATACAGATCTAGAAATAGATAAAAAGAAGTTCGAACAAATGAGAGAAAACACAAAGCATAAAACAACAATTGTGTATTCGTAAGCCATGGAACTGAATATGGAAGAAGAAACAGCATCAGCCTTAAGTGGTTTGGAAATTGCTTTTGAAAAAGACATTTAAGGAAGAGTACAGGAGAAGCTCAGAATGTGCAGTTAGATCAATGTCCATAAAGATGTCTTTAGTGCTAAGGATAAGCATGTATTCAATTTTCAAGGGATGCTGTTCACACAAACAATACAACATAGCAGTGCAACCCTGGGTGGGTCCCTCTGTGGCCCCACGAGTGTCAAGACTTGCACAGCCTAGAATGTGCCAGACCTCAGTCATCTGTGAAGTGGAATCTTGTGGTAGCAATGCATGAACAATGACTGTACTTTAAGAAAATGACAGTTCCACAATTACAATCAAGAGCAGAGTTCTCTTTTCTGTGCTCCTGAGTCAAAGGTAATCTGAACATAAACGGGTCAAGAGGTGACAGAGACTCAGGCTTTCTCCAGCAAAGGAGCTAGAAAGGTAAATCAACAGACTATAACATGATTATGATGAAATGTGACACAAGTTACCAAAATGTAAAGTGTCAAGGAATTTGGGAGCAGAGAAGACAGGAAGTTGAGAAGAAAGACTGTGGAGAAGTAATACTTTTGTGTTGAGTCTTAAACATTAAAATAAGAGCTTGGCAAAGGAGAATTTGAAAGAGTAAAGACACAGAGGTAGTAATACAGACTTGTAGGAGATATGGCAGGACAATACGTTATAGCAATTCTCAACTTTACTAGAAGGAAAGAGATAACCATTTATGGAGCTTATCATCTACATAAATAATATCATGTGCCTACTGCAAGCCAGAAACTTTGTGCCATGTTAGGGGAACAGAGCAACACAAGGGGCAGAAACTGTCTTTGAGAGGCTGACACATTTGTGCAGCAGGAGATGATAATCCAGGGGTATGAAGGAAAGTCCAGGGAGCTGGTGATGTGCAAGGAGATTTACTTCCCTAAGGAATGGACTCTGACCAGTGGGGGATGGCGGAGAGGAAGACTAGGCTTCAACACGGGCAAGGGTCTGGCGGGGAGCAGAGAACAGCCACGGGAGAAAGGAATCAAATGAGGCGGCTAGAGTGAAAGAAACACAAAAAGTGGTACAAGACGTGGTTGGAGAGGAAGCTGGCCAGGGGTGCTAGTCTTCACCCCAAGACCTTCGGGAGATCCTAAACGGCTGTACGCAGAGGTGCACGGACTGACCTGTCATTTTAAGGGGCTGCCTAAACAATGGCCAAAAAGCCAAAACCCAAATGTCCACTGAGAAATAACTCAGTAAATAAAACATGGTACAATATTCACTGGAATATTACAATGGAATACCATTTAGCCGTAAAAGAAATGATAAACAACACTATAGGAACTTTGAAAACATTACACTTTATGAAATAAGCCAGATAAGAAGACAAATACTGTAATATTATACTCATGTGAGGTACCTAGAAAATTCAAGATTTAAACTCACAGAGCCATAGAAAGTAGAATGGCTGTTATTAGAGGCTGAGAAAGGGAAAAATGGGGGACAGCTAAATAAGGGGTATAAAGATCCAGCTGAGGATGACTAAAAAGTTTTGGAGACAGGTAATAGTGAGGACTGCAAAATAATGCAAGTGTATTTCATGCTACTAAAGTGTACCACTGAGAAGGGTTAAAATGGTAAACTTTATGTTATGTATATTTTACCATGACCAGAAATGTATTCAAAATGATGATGTGCATGAAAAACTCTTATTATATATTAGGTGGGAAAAATAAGTCACAAAATTGTATAGGTAGATTGGGTTTCCATTTAAAAACAAGTATATTCCCGGACATAAGGTCAAGAAAGGCTTTGATTTTCACCTTGGGCCAGAACTGTGACTCCACCTGGAAGGCAGGCTGAGCAGTTCAAGCATGTAGCTTCCCTCACTCAGCATTCAACAAAGTTGGAGAAGGCCTGGCTAAGGATCAGTACTGACCAAGGCAACAACAGAACTGACCACACCAGAGATGGGAGTCTTGCAACTGGTTCTGTTCCTTTGTTTTTGTACCAGTCAGAAAGCAAGGCCAGCCAGGTCTGGTGGGCTACCCAGGATGCAAATTCTCCTGGCTTTTCTCAAGATTTATAGCACTATCTATCAAGTCACAAACCAGAAAGCATTGTCTAATATAATGCTGTTTAGACAGAATATTCTATTTGGTTTGGGTAACATTAATATGCTTACCTACTTAGTGTCTATATCAGGGTGAATACTTTGGAGCAAAGAAGCCTTCAGAGTGCACTTAACACAGCACTTTTCCAAGAGGAGTTTTATATTAGTGCAATGAGGGCTGAGAGCCGTCCAGCCACTGTCCTCTGAGAATCAGTGTGGGTTGACTGTATTTCACAGCTGTCCAATCACTGTATTTCAAGGAGTGTTATGAAATGCTGACTTAAAAAATATTAAAAGTATAACACTGACTAGAAAGAACACTAAGGTGGAAGTCAGAACTGGGGCCTGGGTTTGAGTTCTCTCCTTTACCACTCTAGCACTCTTTCAGTGTAACAGTGATAACTGAGTATCAGGCACTAGGTTAATTACTGGGGTGTGGGGAGAGCATGAGAGGAGAGAATCATGAATACCTGACAGTCTTTGTCTTCAAGAAGATGAGCTTTTACATTCTTACCCTGTTCACTCAAGACTCATAGATATGAATTGCCATTATATTATTAGGAGACAGAACAGATGTCTCAACCTTGGCACCCTTCAGGTTTGGGGTGGAAAGCTGTGGATGCCTAGTGTCACCGCTGGCCCTACCCACTACATGCCACTAACGCTGTGCCTCTTGCCAGTTACAACAACTAAAAACTGTCTGCAGACATTACCAAATGTCCACTGGGGATAAAACTGTCCATTTGAGAAGCTTTGAAATAGGTTGGTATATTTGAAAACAATTTTTAACAGTATAGAACCCTAAGTCAATTTAATTCAGTATCAACATAAACCCATTTATAAGACTATTTGTCCCCCCCCCAAAAAAAAACCAACAACCTTTAAAAAATTTATAGTTTCCTTAGGAATGTTTTATTTGCTATTTTTATATTTTTTGCCTACCATTAAAAGTCCTTCAGGGCTTTTTGGTTAATTTTCTTTACTCAAACAAAGTATCCTCATTACAACATACTTTTAAAATGTATCACTATACCAACATGACAAAGTCAAATATAATTGCCGTCTCTATAAAGCAAAAATCCTACTTTCTTTGTCTAAAATCAAAGTGCTTTCTGCCTACCTTTTAAGGACAGGGGACTGGATCTTGTGAATTCTGTACTTGATGGTTTGTGCTGTTTACGGACTTCCAAGTACTCCTTAACTCTTGAATCGATGGTTTCTTTTAACAGCAAACAGATTTCCTAAAGTAAATAAAAAATGGGATATAACTTTCTAATTTAAAGCAATTTACAACTGTTCACATCTTACACATTAGAAGTCAATGCTAAACATTTTGTTCACTTTTAAATTTAACTGAATGTTGAAAGGAATGTTATTTATGTTTGTGGATAACACCACAGATTTAAATATGCTACCATGGTTTGTTTGAAACCATGATTGCTTTTTGTTTGTTTGTTTTTAGTTTTTTGAGACAGGGCCTCGCTTTTTGAGACAGACTAGTTTAGGCTGATCCTAAACTCACTCTGTAGGCAAGGCTAGCCTCGAACTCTCAGCAATCTTCCTGCCTCTGCCTCCCAAGTTGAAATCATGATTTTTGTTCACTGTGTGATCTGAGAAAGTCATTTTTTGTTCCTCAGTTTCACAATGAAAAGAGTAATATATGAAACCTTAATGCACTATAAAACTCAAGATGACATGGTGATACAATTAGTAAAACAAAGAATGTTTCCCTACAAATATCAAATAGTTTTTACATTGTGAAGAGACAAGTGAAATGGAGCCAGTTCTGGCTGGTAACAAGGACACTGGGAAACACCCATGGTGGCCAAGCAGGCAACAGTACAGGGAAAGAGCTGGAGCAAGAACAAGTTCATGTCCTGTGGGTGCAGATGGCATGGGGGCCCAGACTGCGGCCAAACCACAGGGGCATCTCCACGGTTTCACTAAACTCTTCTCCTGCTTATAGGCCTGGGACTGGCAGATCTTATCTGCTCAAGAGGAGCCAGCAACAGCAATGCTTATACAAAAATTTTCCAGTTTTCAGATTTGGTTTTAAAATATTGAATGTAAATACCATCACTCATTAGTTTCTGGATTTAGGTTTACAAATCTACTACAGAAGGAAGAACACTGAGCAATGGGTGAAACAGGAAACCAGAAATGGGTAATCTGACTTCTTCCCATACTCCTGGTGATGACACTGCATGTCCCCATTTGCTTTTGTTAAATCTGTAGTATGATGAACATAATACAACTTCTCTCATTCCTTTAAAGTAGATTAATATTTATTAGGGAATAGAAGCAGGTTTTAATTCAATTTCAACATGCTGTATCCCTAGATATGTCAGTTGGCTCATGTATTTATAATATTTATAAAAAGATAAAATTCCAAAGCCCAACCATACATTGAAAAGATACACTGTGTAGTGTTTCCGACACTACCAGGAAAATACAGTCACTGTGTGTGTGTGTGTGGGGGGGTGGTGAGATGGACTATACACAAAAGTGATAGCCAAGGACTGATAATCCAATTTGGGAAGAAGGCAGCAGGCTCAGCTGTATGGGTCACTCAAACCAGTCATGCTGGTTTCTCGCAATACCTTCTCGTGCTCATCTCTTAGACTCTTCATATATTAAAACATGAACAAAGTTTTAAATTGATCGAAAGAGCAACTACAGCAAGACTTCCTTTACTGCGAACCCGTGCATCCCTCACACAGTGTGTAAATCTTTTGATTTAACATACAAAGAGGAATTTCTAAGTAAAATACAAACACTGGTCTCTTCTCTCCTGATTTTCATTTTTCAGCCCAAACATACAGTCAGTGCGTTGTGGAATACGGAGATATGTTTACAGTTGAGTGTTTTGGCATTGTTCACACAACAGAAAGGCAGCCTTGCCTTGTACTGTTGTTTTAGCAATTAAAGAATTTTGCTTCACATGCAGGGTTTGGCTATGACTGAGCTAGAAAGTATGTGAAAGACATACATGGAAACAAAGATTGCTAAAATTTGGCCATAAATACCCTATAAGGCTAGAAATAAAAATAGTATGACAAAAATAGAGCATGGGCCTATAGCAGAAAGTCTCCCCTATAGTTATGGAGCTCTCCTTCCATGGAGTGGATCTCGTGAATGCAAGGCAGGGTGGAAGGAGATCAAGACACCCAGTAACTGATGATGCCACACTTCAGAGCCAGGGCAGTGCCTGAAAAGGAGAGCTGCCAGCAGGATCTGAGGGGCTGATGAGAGAAGATCAAGTAAGAGACAGATATGGCATCTCTAGCCTAACGGCCTTATGCTTGCTTCCTTGAGAATCCAAGTGAAACAGTTGAGTTAGACTGTTTGGGTACAAAGACTACTTGTGCTGTACTCAAAATAAACAGACGTTTAATACATGTAATTAGCTTCTTTTTCTAAGAGGAATGGGATATTCTTAGACTCTCACAATATAAAGTGACTTAAAATGTAATCAAACTGGCTGCTCATGAAATCCCAATCGTGAAACAATCTAAAGATTAAAAATGATAAAAGCAACAAGACACTGAACATAGGGTAAAATCATGCCCTGTCTTCAACTGGCTCTTCTCCTTTCTCAGATGCACACAAATTATTCCAGAGCAATTTTAGTGTCAGTGAACACACATCTGAAGGAACCACTTAAGAGTCGAGGTGGCAAACCTTCTACTTTTCTTTGAGGAAAGCTGAGCTTGCTGGCAAGACCCGCCCTCTCGCAGCTGCTGTGGCAGGTCTTGTCGTGCAAGGCAGGCACATCTGTGCTATGTCATGTCTCGCTGCCCTGAAGTTGGTTCTCCTTGGATGGATGCCCCGAGCAGGTACTAGGTGGAGTCATGTGGTTGTGTGTGGTACATGAAAAACTCCAGCCTCATGCTTTCCTGGGAGGTGACTCATATACCCTAGGCCCTAAAACTAAGCCACATCAACTGTCTCTTAGGGAAAACTGACTAAGTATCAGTATAAAAGGTCTGGAGTGGTAGATTTTAGAACACTTTTGATAGATGAACTATTAGTCTTTCTAAGGAAACAAATGAACTGATTTGAATCACACAGACGTGTCAGTAGGCAAGAGCCTCAAATTCTGTGAAGGCAAGTGGCAGCAGGAGACACTGGCCTGTGAAATACTCACACCTGAAGAGGACAGCCCCCAGTTCCCTGCCAGAATGATAAAACCCATCACAGTGAACCTTGTGCCTTCCTTCCCCAGCTTGAGGTACCAGGAAGCCTTTGTAAAATAATGACAGCAAAGTCCTGATGATATTATTTTTCCACTGTAAATGTATTATTTTATGATTGGGAGGGGAGCGCAAGGGCAGGAGATTTTTTAGTGACTTCCAAAAGCTGACTTTCCAAAAAAACAATGCCCACAGCAAAGTCATTTTTTGGCTACTACCATTAACTTCTTATTCTAAAAAGTACCTCTATGACTGTCACAGAGGAAACAAATTACAGTCATATTCTGAAAGTTGTATGAAAATCCCTACCTGTTGATGCCCATCCTCTAGTAATAAGAGTTCTAGAGAAGGATGCAAAGTCCATGATGAGAACCAAATGCGCCCTAATCCCCAAGCAGATCAGCAAAGGCACAGAAATTCAGGACCAAGAGAGGACTTGGGCAGTATGTGGCCAAACCCCTGCATTTATAGTGAGAAGGTGAAGCTCTGAAGCTTAGAGAGATCAAAGTTCATACAGTCGACCTTTCTACAACACAAGGGCTAAGGGACTTATTGACTAGAAGCCTTTCCAATGACAGAAACAGTCAATTAGGCCATGTTTTATATGTTAGATGTACTTAATGTATTTTATCACTATTTTACATGGTGAAAAATATCACAAGATATCACGCGGATAGGCACTGGGGATTGAATCCAGGGACTCAAACATGATAAACAACAATTCCAACTACTAAGCAATATCACTGTCCCTTTTAAAAACTTTATTTTGAGACAAGGTCATGTTAAATTGCCAAGGATGGCCTTGAATTTGTGATCTTCCTGCCCCAGGCACCAGGGCAGGTAGGAAGACAAGCATGTGGCACCACACCCAACACAGAACACTTTCTGTGGTGACACACAATTTACTGGAAAGACAAATTGCTCACATGGAGATGACTCTCACATGGCAGTTTACTCATATATTTGCAACATCCATGCTTATTGCAATAGCAACAGTGACTTATGAAACTATTATGTAGTATAGTAGGTTCTACAGTCAATCTTATGCAGCTATAACTTAAAATTGTATCTTTTATCTGTTCACATCTATCTCAACTGCGTATTGTGCCACGCACATTGTGTCTGTGTACAAAACTTTCAACACAGCTAAACTTTTTACAAAAGAGCTATATTTATTTTATGGTAGGAAATGATAAAATAGACTATTATCTTCTTATTTTATGCACTCAGGATAGATTTTACTTTTTCTTAATTTTTCCAATGTTTCTAGGCCATAAGATTTTTGAGTTTTTTCAAACTATTGCAAAACACCAAAAATAAATTCTGGCTATACATGATCCAGATAGTCCATCCCTGTGCTGTTCAATGGTCAAGTTCACATCCAAACCCAACTACCTGCTTCAGTGACTAACCAGCATGACAGAGGGAGCAGGGAACTGTCTTCTCCCTTGTCTCTGGCTCATGACAATGAAGGATGACCTAGGATAAAAGGAGAGTTAGAGCAGGCGTGTTGCCTTCACACTTACTTAACACCCTCAGTCACCTTCCACAACAAATCACATCAGAATTCCTGCTTGCTGGAATAGTTTCTTCAAGTTCTTCCTTTTTAAAATAGAGAACTCTTTCCCTCAAAAGAAAAGGGTGAGGAATTCTTGGTTTAAATAACAGAATCGAGGATGAGAATATAGCTCAGTGGTAGTATGCTTGCCTAGCATGTGCAAGACCTCAGGTTTCATCTTTGGCACCACAATTAATCGATCAAAAAGTAACATATAAAGCACAAAGATATATCAATTCTGGAATGAAATCAAGTGGGTATATGTGCATCTGTCATTGGTAATACAGCAAGTATTTTTCAAGGATTAAAAACAAGCCAATCATTTTTCCCACTGATAAAAATGAAAATTGGAAAGAGCTAATACTTCTAGGAGCCGCAGTTATTCGAATTTAAATAGTAAAAAGTTCCACTGTACCTCCTTCTTCTGTTCAGAAAACCAGCTGGTATCTTTCTTGGACCCTTGTGGTGATACATGAAGATCCACCAGGACAGCAAAATCCTTGCACTGAAAGATATCAGTGGCAGAGTCAGAGTCTGTGTGGTTCACGCTGAGCAAATGATAAGACGTCTCACAAATTCCTACATGGCTGCTCGTGATGAAATGGCAGTGGAGTTCACTCTGGATTTTGGTACTCTGGACCAAAATCTTAACATAAGACAAGGTTGCAGGTCATAATCTATTGTTTCATAAGTTTAACATTTGTAGTAGAAATGCTGAGAAGAAAGAGAAGGCCTCTGTCTCTGGCCCACATGTGGAAAGGGTGTGCCCAGACATCCCAGTGACAGTGGAAGACTATCAAACATCCAGGGAAGTTAAATAGGTCAGCACTTGGATGTGACAGAAATGACTGACTGTATCCAGCTAGGAAAAATCTTCCTTCTAAATGGGAATAAACAGAGAGAAGCTGTTGCATTATTAGAACAAAAGACTGATTGGAACAGACATCTTGATATAAAAACACAGCAGGGAAGAATGAGAAGGAATTAAGGAGAGGAAGGTACATAACTAAGTGCCAGTTATCAAAACTAAAGACAGTTTCAAAAAAAAAAAAAATGCTCCAGGAGATTCACGGTTGGCCCCTGCTCCTGGTCTGTCGGCTCACTCACACTAGCCAGCCCTTGGTCACTGCCGCACCGCTCAACAGCAAGACCAGCAAGGGCCCTGTGAGGGCACTCAAGTTGTGGAACTGTGGCTGAAAAGCCAAATTTTAAATTTAAACAGTCTCATTGGCTACTTGCTTTGTACTGGACAGCACAGCTAAAGATCTCATGAAAATTGTAGCCTTATAATCCTCATACTTGTTAAGTAATATCTGAGAATCCTATGTGTAAGCAAATTCATCTGCAAAGACTGTGGATTGGGAATGTCAAACAGATCCAGAAGTTCAGCTTACAGGCCACAGGAAAGTCACTTTTATATCTTTTTAGCTAAACTTATATACGAAATTTTAGATGAATTAAAGATTTAACATAAAGGCTAAAACCTTCTTTTCTATTTCTTTTTTCCTCCCTCTCTTTCTCAAACCTCCTGGTTTTTCTGTTTCTTTTTTCTTTTTGGTGAGATACTTTCCATGCAGTTCAAGGTAGCCTTGAACTCATGACAATCTCCTGTCTCAATCTCTTGAGTGCTACGATTACAGTTATATGCCTTCATACTGAGTCAAAAACTATCTTTTGTTTGTTTGCATATGTGTGGGTGTCTGTGTGTTTTTTTTTTTTTTTTTTTTTTTTTTTTTTTTTTTTTTTTTTTTTTTTTTTTTTTTTTTTTTTTTAGACAGGGTTGCCATGTAGTTCAGGCTAGCCTTGAAGTCACCATGTAGCCTAGGCTGGCCTCAAACTCATAGTGATCCTCCTGCCTCAGCCTCTCATGTGCTAGGATTACAGGTGTGTGACACTATGCTTGGCTCAAAACTATCTTTTTGACCTTTGGGGGCAGTAAAAGATTTCTTAGATAGGATACAGAAAATACTAGAGAAGAAAACTGTTAAAATGAACACTGCAGAAGTCAAAAACTTCTGTGCATCTAAAAACACATCATTAGTAAAATGAACATGTCTGTCTCAAACTGGAAAAACGTATTCATAAATACATCTGATGTAAAGTACTCATATGTAAACAGTCCTACACACTGATACTGAAGAAACAAACAACCCACTTAAACAGACACTTCACAAATAATGAATAGCTAATAAATACATGAAGAAAGTGTTTTAACATCATTAGTCATCAGACAAATGCAAATGACAACTCCTGAGAGATACAGCTGCAATATTTGTCTGACTGACTGAAATAAAAGGATAGACACAACATTGAGTATGGGGAAGGATCCTGAGCAGCCCAGGCTTTCACAAAAACCACTGGTGGAAAAGTAAAATGGTTCAGTCACTTTGGAAAATGGTTTGTCAGTTTCCTGCAGATAAACCTGTACTTGTTCACTGATTGAACCAACAATCCCATTCCAGGTGTTTACCCAAGAAACACAAATCTTACACGTACACAGGGACATGCATATGGTTCATGGAAGGTTTTTTGGTTTTTTTTGTTGTTGTTTTGTTTTGTTTTTTACAACAATCAAAACTGATGATGACTTTCTAGGCTATGACAGAAGAATACACAAATGGGGTATTTGCATACTGGAAGGCTTCTTGTGAGACTGCTAGTAAGGTCAACATGGATTTATCTTGAAAACCTTGTACACTACTACCAGTTCCTTTCACTGTATATAAATTATACCTCAGTAATAAGTGATTTTAAACAAACTGTACTCATGTTTATTGGTAGTTATTTAAAATGCAGGTATTATGTCTCTGATATGCATAGGAATATGGACTCCTATCATGTCTAACAGTGTCCTGCAGCTCTCTAAAGTACAGTTCAGTGTGCAGCAACTACTATTTTACTGGCATGAAAGAGACTTGAAGAGAATATTACAGTGCAATAAAAAATACCAATGTGTCATGTGGCAAGGCTGAGGTCTGTATTGTGAAACCTAAATTTGCGTGTATTGATAATAGGGACAAACCTAATTCTTATTATAGGCTGTGCTAAAAATGTTTGAAGACCATACTCAAGTCTATCGTTTAAAATTTCTCAACTGTTGCTCATGGATTTAACCTTTAAGGAGTCTGCTGCCACCAGGTGGAGGTCTCATGCCAGGACTGCAGGATCTTAGCCAAGGGAGATTAACCTTTGGTAGACCACAGACCCACAGACCTCTTTGGTTGGCTGTCAAGCTGACAAATCTGCTCAGGATTTTTTTTTTTTTTTTTTTTTTTTTTTTTTTGCAGTACAGAGGATTGAACTCAGAACCTTGTACGTTCAAGGTTGGTGCTATACCACTTGAGCTAAACCCCCAGCCCCAGAATGTTTTTGAATACAAAACACACAACACACAGAATTAAAAAGAAAGTTGATTACACTGAAGTTATCAAAATTAAAAAACCCAAACTTATGATATAGTGCTGTAAGCACATGTTTATGAAGTTGCTGGCTCTTGCCATAGTGAATTAAAGAGCCAATCCATATCCACAGTGATGAAGAGCATAAATGATATTTTCAGATTTTAACAACAATTATTGTAGGAAGACCTGTAATTTCTAATAGTGACAAATACTGATAATACTTTGAATTTCCTAATAACACAATAAAATGAAAACTACATCTATTGTAACAATCATATTTATCACCCTTCCCCATCCATGTTCAATGAAACACTGAATTTTATTATCCTGAGGTTCTTGGAATTGGGAACGTGTGTCAGTCTAAGGCAGTGGGATGTGCCTCTGGTACGCACTCTACTGGGCTTTCTCGCAGGTACTTGTCTAAAACAAGTTCTCTACCCATTTATTTGCAAAAGTTATTCTCATAAATGAATTTTTTTTAAAGGAAGAGTAAGCTCTAAACAACTTGGCCTGACACTGTCACAGAAACTTTCTAAAGAAATAAAGAGGAAATTTTTCTCACTACTTTGTGACTGATCACAAATAACCCAATCTAAGTTTAGTTATAAACAGGCTGATCAGAGTGTCTTTCCCTTTTATTTAAAATAAATCATGTGACCTTATAGGTAATCAAGTCTCCCTGGATTTCCAAAAGGCCCTGCTGCTGGGCAGGTAGCCCCTCCTCTACCCTGGGCAGCAACCTGGGCAGCTGTCACTGTTCAGACGCCCTCACTAATCAGAGCAGCTGTGCCTTTCCAAAGGTCCCTCTGGTCTCAAAGCTTTGCTGCTTTTCTCCCATGAGTAAACAGAAGTTAAACAAAAAAAAAAGAAAAAGAGAGAGAACTCTTACCACAGCAGGCAGCACGGCCTTCCTTTCTCTTCTCCTTAACCACCAGCACACTCTACCCATCAGACAAACTCTCCAGTTCTCTTCGAAAGGAGAAACCTGGTAACTAACCAACACTGGGGCGAGAGCCGATCATGGTACAAAGACTACTTCATCTCTTGGGCAGCCCCAAGGAGCAGACACAGCCCTGCTCTCCACACACTGGGTTGTGCGTGCACAGGCCAAGGTCTAGCCTAGCTTCTCCTACATTTGGAGCTCTGAGCCACAAACCTCGGGTTACTCAACTCTGCCCAGCCCCAGCCCCAGCCCCAGCCCGCTAGAACTGTGCATTTCATTTTTCTAAAGTGGTGTCAAACACCTCTCTTCTCTTGCTTTGCTGCTACAATCATTTCCCACTGGGAACACCATAGCCACTCCTCGTGGCATCTGGAAGAACTCTCAATGCCACTGCAAGGGCAACCTCTAAATACAAGCCTACTCACTCCTCAGCTTAAAACCCCAACTCGTGAGCCCCGCAATTCTGGTGAAGACCCCTCTTGGCGCTCTCCCAGGCTGTTCAGCTCACAAGTGACTTTTTCACCCTACCCTTAAGGACCCACCCATCCTACTGCCCTTTGCCTTGGTGAACTCCTACGCATCTCCAAATCCTCACCAGAGCGGGGGCAGCTCTGGGGCTTTCTTGTATAGTCTGCCTCTGAGTCAGACACATGCGTCTGGTGTTTATGGACCTCTGTACTCAATGAGTGGTGTGAGGAGGGGTCCCTGTGCTAGGCTGGAGCTCCAGAAAAGACAGGAGTCCACGCCTCTACTCCGGTATCTCAGTGATGAGCACAAAGAACACCTTCAAGTTGATTGAGCAGATGACAGGATCAGTGAATAAATACAGAGCAAGCAACTGGCCCTGAATTTCAGGCAAATTGCTTCCTTATGAGCACAGTGAGGGTCTGGGGACAAGGCCCTTCATTCTAGCCCTGGGAACTGAGGCACCATGCAACAACTTCCTCTTCTTACTCTAGAGTGGAAGCAAATGTGATTTCACCTCTGACAATAATTTTCCAAATCATGAAAAATGGGAATACACGGATTCTAGGATTACTTCACCATAAAGTCACTGCCATCGAGGATATACTAGTTATTATTCCGTCTCTCCCCTAAGAATTCCACAACTGCACTTTCACTTGTCTTATTCTCCGAGAAGGGAGAGTGGGGCTTCTGATTTTACACTGCATGGAGCAGAAAGGTGGAAATGTGAACATCTCATGGGAAGGCGTCTCTAAAGCAGGCTCAGAAGTCTGAGCCATGTGGAAAGGTTCCCACATTCTCTTACTCCCTCATTAATTCGTTCATTACACACCTGCTGATTTTCAGGGGGCACCAGGCCAGGCCCTGGGAGGGGGGAGGTTAGCCACAGGGCACCACAGCAGCACCACACAGCCCACACCACAGGACCACAGGCAGCCGAGTGACAGCCCTGCCTGAGAGGGGTCAGGGAGGAGAGAGGGAGTCTCAGTGGAGCCCTGAGGTGCAGGGCAAGAAGAGGAAAAAGCAAAACAACCATTACCTTCCATAGCAAGAGGCCTGAATAGCCGGGTGTGCACTAGGGACAGAAAAGTGTCCCATGATGCAGAAACACAGGGCAACCGCAGCAGATGAGGCCCACAGGGCAGGAAGGCTCGGGCTCAGGACGCTGAGATGGGCTGGAGAGTCTGCAGCAAGGTGGGCAGCAGGAAGTGCCAGAGCCAGGCGGACCAACAAGGTCAAAGCCAACCCAAGAACCCATGCCAGAGACAATGGGAGATGATCCTGATGGGAGATGCACGAAGCAGAGTCACCCACTGAAGTAGAAGTCAGAGGGTATGGTGGGGAGCAGGAGAGGAGGACAAGGATGAGCCCTGTGGTACTCAAGAATCTGAAGGCAGCCTGTATACACAGGTCTGCTGCCAAGAAGGAACACGAGCTGCTGAGCATCTCATACCTACCTGCATTAGGGCTTTAGGGTAGCTTCAAGTAGCAAGGCAAAGACTTAAAATGGGAAAAATAAGAAAAACAAAAGCAAAAGCAAACGAAGCCAATTACAGGTCTGTGCAAAAGTCCCACCAACATCTGAAGTTTTCGCAGCATGTGGCTCTGAGTTTCCAAGTTGCCAATATGAAAACCAAAAGGCCACCCGGGGTTCAGGAGGTGAGAAGGCATCATGGGGGGGCCAGTCAGCTCCTCCCACATGGAATCCACAGGCGGCTCCTGAGGACAACAGCACAGTGCTCTCCTCCCCAGTCCTGACTTTACCCAAAGCTTTCGGGAGACAGACTAAATACTTTCATATAAATATATATCTTATGTCATCAAATCTAAGTCATGTGATTTTTAAAGAAAAATCAGGGTTTTTTTTTTTTTTTTAGTATCACAGAGCACCTGGTTCTAAGCACTAGGCTCAGCTTTACCCACAACACTTAATTTAATTATTTCTTGGCCTGTTAAGAAAGACAATCAACTATTAATCTCATTTTATAGATAAGGAAGTAGAATTAGAGAAGGTAACAGCTAATTCTGGTTACCCAGCAAGCGAGTGACAGACCCAGGAATCAGGCAGGTCTACGACACTCCAATATCTGCCACTACACCACATTGAGAGGAAAGATGCGAAAGGGAGGAACAGAATGCAGCAGAGAAAGACAGCAAGAAATCGTGTAGAAATTGGGGTGGAGCTGTTTGGGTGGAGAGAAGTCTCCTGACACTAAGAATCCTTAGCAAGAGGGTGAAAAGCTAAGGAAAAGTCAATGCAGATAAGTAAATAACCCAGTTGACCTATTTCTCATATAAAATACTGGTCCAAGAAATCTCAGCTTGACACTGACATTGGAGCAAAGAAATCAACCAGGAAGGTGGCTCATGCCAACAATCCCAGATACTTAGGTTGGGGGACAGAGAGCTGAGACAGGAGGATTCCAAGTTTAAGGACAGCCCAGGCAACTTACTGAGACTGTCTCAAAATTAAAAGCAAAACAAAACAAAACAAAAACATACAAAAGAGCTGGGGATGTAGCTGGTGAGAAGCCCTGGGTTCAAAATTAGTACAACAAAAAAGAAAGGAAGGAAGGATGGAAGAGAGGGAGAGAAGAGGGAGGGAGAGAAGAAGAGAGGGAGGGAAGGGGGAAAAGGAAAACGAGCAAAATCAGGACACCTCTTGGACAGGATATATGATGGGACAGCAGTCGGGTCAGGAGGTAGGAGAAGAGTCATTTTAGGGGAATATATATGAACTGGCACCAACAGTGCTTAAGATTCACTGAGCACTAATTGTGTGCCAGATGCTTTGCCAAGCCCTTTTTGAACATTATTGCATTTAATTCTCATGACAACCCAGGGAGGCAGAAACTATTACCACTCAGTGTTCTGGAAACACTGAGAAACTTAAGAGCTGTCTTTCTTTTTAGAAGATCCCTGGTGACTGTGGCTGGGTTTTGTTTGGTGTGATGCCTTGCCAACCTGGCAGTACTTGTCAGGCCAGGTACAAGGAACACGGCATACCCATAGCAACAAATTAGACACAGTCTGAATCTGAGGTCCCAGCACATAGTGGAGTCCCAGAGAAGGCCTGATGCAAAGGCCTTGGCACAGAAAGCCCAAAGCTTGTGTCTCTCTCCTAAGGAAGCCCGTGTTAGGGGTGGCTGTAACACCCCCCTCCTCAGGTATCTATTTCCCTACATGTAAAACAAGTGGACCCAGAAGACCTCCCTCAGGAGCCTTCACTTTATGATCCCATTTCCTGAGGGTTTTGGTCCATACCATCTACTTAAGATTCTACTGCCACACATGTGTGTCCTTCTGTGAAGGTCGCTACAGCCACACTGAGTCTGGCGCTTTGTTCTGTCCTGCATCAGTCCAACATGGGCCATGCAAGAACAGTCATATAATATACATTTCCTGCTGTGTTGACCTCCATAAGCATAGTTAAGTCCTGGCAACCAATGCTAGAAAATGGCAGTCATATGGCTAGAAATCACATGACCCACAGGAAATGGAGGCACTTGAAAGAGCTGGCTGAGGCAAAAATCTTCCTAAACAATGAGCTTTTCTCTAAAACCCTGCACAAGGACCTCAGGCAGGACCAGGCTCTTCTGTGTTGCCACAGAACTCTCCTTATGCTTCTGTTGTGGAAACTATGCAGGCTGTAGAAGGATGATAGCATCCATCCCTCTCCCACTTGCAGCCTGCAGGAAGGAGCTGCCTTAAGTCACCTTGGGACTGTTAGTACCTGGCACTGAACGTGGCTCAGAGATGTGCATAAAGTGTGTCGGTTAAGTAAATGAAAATTATAGTGATAAAAACCACTCAAGTAGCTTCCTTGTTCTCTCTCTAAGAGGGATTATATCCCTTTCTCTTGTACCCTACTTTCAGGATGAGACCGACTACAGAATCAAGGTCATGGTTTACAAGTAGGGTTGCTTCTTCCATGTGCAGAAATGGCTACCGGGGCCCTCTGCTCCAAGCCAAGTGGCTCTTTTCCCACCTTACCATCAGTAAGGTGGAACCAGATGCCAAGGACAATCCCTACTTATGATGTGAGTGTAGGCCCATTAGAGGAAACTTCCTGGATTGCAAACAGATGATGACCAGTTCTCTGAGCTCAAGCTTTTCTGGTTGAAAGGGATGCGAGGGAGGGTGTGTCCTGTCTGGGATAAAACAGAACTGAGAGGACAGGCAGCGTCTCTCTTATCATCTATCATGGAACTTCTGATTACAGCTCAGAGATGTGCAACCTTCAACTAATTTTTTAAATAAAAGATTTATTACTGTGGTTGGGGGAAAGATTCTCCTAAGAGCAAATCATAAAGAAATAAAAAAGAGATGAAGGAAAACTACAATAAATGGGTTTGTTGACAGCTTGTAAAAGGAGGACAAGATAGAATGAGAGGCTGATGTACCTAAATGAACTGTCTGGTTTCCTGTAGGAATTTAGCTGTTTGTCCATGGTACTGATAGGATGGTACGCTGTCTGGGTAAGTTTGAGAGTGGAACTGATAGGCTTCTGGGAATAAAGCTACAGTCAACCAGATGGATTGGCAAAGGGATCGCTTAATATTAACATACCCCAATGGACCTTGAGGTTGAATTCTGAACTGAATCATAGACTCTAAAACATGCCTCACTGCAAGACAATGAAGTTAGGAGTAGGAGTAGGCTCTCAGTGGCTGCCTCTGAAAGATAAGAACTGGCTTCATTCTTTTAGAAATTTTCCCTAATGATTTTCAGTAAATGATTCTTTCAAATGAAACCACCAGGCCCCTTCCATGGCATGTCCAGAGCATGTGAGGCAGTGAGGGCCATAGTGGCCAGAAGGAAGACAGACTTCATTTCAAGCTCAGCCTCAAGTCTTAATGGCTCCAAGACCCTGGCTAAGTTTGTCCAACAATGGGGACAATAATGAAGAACACTGCGCAGAGTTGTTTTGAGAATTAAATGAGAAAACAGAGGCACAAGGCTTTGCACAGAGCCAGCCATTATAAAAGGGTAAGAAAGAAATACTGGTTGTTTTTATCTCCCACCCCCTTCCAAAGGTAGAATTTACCTCAAATTCTAGGGCATTTCAAATGAACTCTGAACTGTCAGTTCTCTTAAGTTATTACAAATATTGGGCTGGAGATTTAGCTCAGTGATTCCAGTGCCTGCCTTCCAAGCACAAGGTCCCGAGTTCGATCCCGGTACCCACATACAATGCTGGGCGTGGTGACTCATGCCCACCAGCAATCAATACCACATACCACAGTACAGGGCATGGTGCCTCATGCCTGTAATCCCAGCACTTGGGAGGGACAGACAGGAGGATTGCTGAGTTTGAGGCTTGCCTGGGCTACATAGTGAGCTCAGGACCAGTCTGAACTACACAGCGAGACCCTGTCTCAAAAAAAAAAAAAAAAAAAAAAAAAAAAAAAAAAAAAAAAAAAAAAAAAAAAAAAAAAAAAAAAAAAAAAAAAAAAAAAAAAAAAAAAAAAAAAAAAAAAAAAGATTTACAAATATCTAGGGCATGGGTTTCCATTTATTCCTACTAAATGTTAACAAATGCTTCATAATTATTTTTCAGTCTTCCTCGGGCCAGAGACTACTTCTTAGAAAAGCAGACAGATAGCCTATAATCCAACCAGATGACAAAGTGAAAATGTGAGTGCTTCTCCTACATATTTATGTAACAGAGAACATTAAGTGAAAAAGATAATGTGCTAGAGCTGGGGATTTGGCTCGGTGGTGTCTCAAAAATGCAAGGTCCCTAGTTTGATCCCTGATACCAAGAAAGAAAAAAAAGAAAAAAGCTGATCTGTTAGAAATTATTACAGAGTCATGTGCAGGGAACCTAACCTGAGAGGCTCTGACTTGGATTGGAGTCAAGCACCAGAACTCATATTTGGCAACCTGCAGGCAGATGAGGAGCATGACTGGGATCTATGATTGAATGTAACACCTGAAAATAGGCTTTGGTAAACAGGAGTATTAGTCCCGATGAATTTTGTCCATGATTTTACCTAGTGTGTGAACATGAAATTTTGGAATGTAGGCTTGAATTTAAACTCTCTAAAAACTTACCACAGACATTTTTACATATCCGTAAAGAATCTTGACATAGAGAAGTTAATGTTCAGTTTATGAATTACAGGAATTTATGAAAACTCTACATGAGTCAACAGAAAGCACAAAGAAAACCCTGTAAACATTTCCCTCATAATCAATGCCTATGTTGGTAGATTGGTGTAAATGTAGGCCAGTCTTGGAGGGAGAGTTCTCCAAATAGGGAGGAAGATAGAAGATAGCTGGAGTAACTTTCCTCCTCCTTGGGTGGGACTTGAGTATTCAAAGAATACCTTGTGGATTCTGGTTGACAGAGGAATTCTGTTTATTTGGTTAAATGTAAAATAATTTAAGGAAACCCCGCAGAGGAGTATACTCTCTCTTTGGAATTCTCTCTCTCTCTCTCTTTTTTTTTTTTGAGACAAGGTCTCGATTTCTGTAGTTCAGGCTGGCCCTGAGCTCACTATATAGCCCAGGCAAGCCTTGAACTCAGCAATCTTCCCAAGTGCTGGGATTACAGGGGTGAGCCACCACACCAGGCATTTGTGGTATGTGGTTGCTGGGATCGAACCAGGGACCTTGCACTTGCTAGGTAGGCACTAGAACCACTGAGCTAAATTTCTGGCCCTCTCACTCACTTTTAAATGTGAAAAAAGAGTTGCCAGATAAAGGTGTGACAAGAATGCTTGTCGTTTTTTTTTTTTTTTTTTAGGTTATTAAGACTGCCTAAGAACTACTTACATCTACCTGTTCTTGTAAACTGGGTGACCATTTTGACAGGCTTGCAAAGATAGGGCCATGTGTGACCATTACAGGGGGAAACACAATCGGTGCAGACAGCTGCAAACAAGGCACAGCCTCAGAACGAGGACTTCCTGAGGCTCATTATACATGAAGAGTTTCCACTTTCACAGGACTTAGGGTTACCAGAGTCACAGACAAGCCCCAGACAGTCAAGTGCCAAGCCCATCTGTGCCCTTGGCACACTTTTCACCTTGGTTCTTTGAAAGCTCTGTGTGCAACCTTAAGGATTATTTAACATGACTGCTAAGTCTTGGCCACTGGTTTTCAGAGTACCAGTAGTTTGAGAAACTTCTATAGCCGGTTTGATAGGCCAACCTGGGGTCTCAGGCAGACCTACCCAATCAGAAATCACTGGGATGTGGTTGCCGGAATCGAACCCATACTGGGATGGACCCCAGTATCCCATGTTTAAGAAGCCCATTCAGGAATTCTAATGTATGCTCAAGTATAAGAAATACTTTTGTAGTTCCCCATGAATCCTTGAGTACTACTCAGTGCTCTGTGTACAATTACAAAAAGATTTTTATTATAGTCTTTTCAATAGTAATAATAGAAAGGAAGGGAAAAATATATGAAAGGGGTTTACTATGTAACACAATGGAAGGTGGATATTCATTGGAATATATTCCAATTCTAAAACTCACAAGTAAAGAACATTACAATTTTACCATGATTATTAGAAAAGAATTCCTTAATTATAAATTATAATTTTTTAAACAACAACAACAACAACAACAATAACACTCTGGAGGTCAGTGTGATGAGCAGCTAAGGTTGAGAACCACAGATAAAAACTCACCTGTAATTATCTCCACAGGCAAATATTGACACAAAGCAAACAAACCAAAAACTCTCTGAATTAGGATGATAAAGACAGCAATGGAAATACAAAAGAAAGAAGAGATTTACCCTGGTGCAAGAGAGACACTTAGGAAAGAAATAGAAAAGAGGAGGGTTAGCTCAGTGGTTCCGGCGCCTGCCTCGCAAGTGCAAGGTCCTGAGTTCAATCCCCGGTAACCACATATAATGCTGGGCGTGGAGACTCACGTCCACCAACAATCAACACCGCATACCACAATGCCGGATGTGGTGGCTCACGCCTGTAATCCCAGCACTC
>PVIC010018573.1:0-31478 GCA_004025085.1 Thryonomys swinderianus
GTTAAAGGTGCTCATGGGATGATGACTAGGGAAAGTGAGATCATCCTTGGAAAATCTTCCAAAACTCTCCTTATACCAAATATTTACTTTTAAGAGTACAGAACCCTCAGAGGGCACAGAAGGACTGAGAGTAACCTAACTTCAATCTTTCACCACATATAAAAAGAGAACTATGCATATGCAAATTATTATTTAAACTCCAGGTTTAAAGTCCCTACTTGGGCTGTGGGAGCTCACAGCTCTCTCTTCAGACAGCGCTGAGATTTCTTGGGAAGACAGAGGTGTGACTGAAAACATGAGACTGTTGCTTCTCCTTTGTCTAATGATAGCTCCACAAGGTATTGTTGATGTCTGGTGTGGGTGCAAAGGGCAGGACGAAAATGCAAATGGCTAATAGTGATGTTCTGTTTCCCCAGGTGTCTTGTCCCAGGTGGAGCTGCAGGAATCGGGACACAGCCTGGTGAAGCCCTCACAGACCCTGTCCCTCACCTGCTCAGTCTCTGGGTTCTCTATTGTGACCAGTGGTTACTGCTGGCACTGGATCCGACAGGCCTCAGGGGGCATCCTGGAGTGGATTGCAGTCATGTGTTATGATGGTAGCAGTAGCTACAACCCGTCGATCCAGAGTCGAGTCAGCATCTCCAGAGACACATCTAAAAACCAGTTCTTCCTCCAGCTGAACTCTGTGAGCACTGGGGACACTGCCACATATTACTGTGCAAGAGACACAGTGAGGGAACTTCTGTGTGAGTCCAAATAAAAACCTCGCTGCAGGGGTTCTTAGGACCGGTAGAGGGTGCTCAAGATACAGTACATTTTGTCCACCCCAGAAGAACTTCTCTTAGAGCTATATTGTTTTTGTTCATGCACCACATTCCCCCGTCAGCACCATGCCCAGTAATTCTAAAGATCTTTCCTTTCTCAGAACATCAATTTTTTTTTGTGGTGTGTGAAGTCAGTTTTTTCTAGCATTTCTTGCCTCAGTAGATTTGTTTTTCAAAATAATATTTGTAGATGAGCACTCTGCTTACAAATATGTATTTTTTCCAAATGACTCTCCTGCACTCTCAGATGGATCTCCCTTCCCTATTAATCCTGCTGAATCCTAGTCCATCCCATACCCTTCTCTTGTATTGTTTTTGGTGATTCTGTGTATGTTATAATAACCTTCACCTACTATTAAAAATGTCCACCCTTAGACTAACCTTGAATAGTACCTGGAGACCATTGAGATTGTCACAATTAAGGATTTTCCTTACTGACATCGAGTTAGATATTAGATGCTGTCAAACATCAAAATTTCCACAATCACCATACAGTGCCTGCAGCAATTAATTATCATAAATATTAAGAGGATAGAGGCAGAGAAATGCTGACATAAAGCATAAAAACTGGTGAAGATAAATAGAAATGAGTAACTGTATTCCTCAGCTATCATTCAGTACTGCAGTTGTAAAACACATACACTCAAATACACACACATACAACACAGACACACTCTACATGACTAACCCCACTTGTTCAAAGACAGAGGTGCCCACTTGTGGTGCAGACCATACGTAGCAGTGGATGGTGCATTTCAAGACCATGGTCCTCCAGAGCCCTGAGAATCTCAAGGTGAGAATTCAAGTGGATCTCTCGGGGCTCTGGGAAAAGGGAACATTTACCACAGAAATGGACCTAGAGCTTTGTCCAATCAGACACATAAAGAAGTCTTTTCCATAACATTATCCTTCTTGGAGACAAAGAATTTTCCTAACTACAGACCAAGCACCCAACACTGTGGTATGAACTTTAGGGGTCAAAATAGTCCTTAGGGGAAATAAATGAAAAGAAACACAGTGTGCCTCAGAAATGGTAAGATGTCAGGACAAACTGGGGTAAACCCTGGTCATCCTCGTGAAGGTCACGAAGATCTGAAATCATAAAAAATTCATCATGAGAACACGGGAGGTCCCAGGGTCACTCACTCCACTATAATGAAAGTGGACTACAGCTGAAGAAGTTGCAGGCCTCTGTGCATTTGAGAGGAGAACTTGGTGAAGTAAAGGGGCAGATGGCAGAAAGACAGAAGACAGGACAAGAGAGCCCTATCAAGCCTTTCTCCACACTCTGGTCACCGGCCTCATGTCTTGTTCTTTCAGTCTCATTTATTTTCCTCTACTTGGTGTCCTTTCCAAGATTCCTTCTTCTGTTGAGGTTGTTGAGACATCCAGGTGTATCCTTGTATTATTGCACCTAGATTCACAGCTCCAGGATGGCACAAGATGGTTCCTACAGGGAACAGGGCACAAGCCTGGGGACTCAAGGATGAGTCTGTTTTCATGCCTGCTATAGAAACTGAAGCCATGAGGAGAGGACACACACAGGTCGAAGCCACCAGAAGAGCACTGTGACCATCTGTTGACAAGGTTTGCTGCAGAAGGTGGACATCCCTCACGGATATGAAGCATCTCACCAGGCAGCGGCTGACCCAGACAAGATTCACTGACTCAGCATGACCAAAGTCAGTGGGCAAAGGTGCTGTCTCCCCGCTGGTTTTCCCCAGGGTTCCGTTATACAGATGGGGTTTTAGGAGGTCATAAGGGATGCATCACCTCCTGTGACTTGCTCCCTGCAACCTGTCTCATGTGGCTATTATTGTCTGCAGCATGGGGGCCTGTTACCCAGGCCTAGAAGGTTGGTAGGAGTGAGGCCCAGGGTCCAACCAGAGTATAGGGAAAACAATGTTACCATCTCCTGTGGGAGGTACTGGAGGCCATTTTACAAGTTCCCAGATTGAGGCTCCTAACCCAAGAACTGGTCATACTTGGGTAACCCTAGTTCTCCATAGGTCATGTGCAACCCTTTCTGGGCCAGTCAAAACATGGATGCTTCCATAGGTGACACAAAGAGGTTGGAACTGCGCTGACCCAGCCAGGAGGCTGCTCCATTTTGGAGCCATGATGATTGACCTAATACATGGGCCCTGTGATGGAGCCCACCTGACCAGGTAATCAGGGGCAGGTTCATACACATGCACCCTGAGTTTCAGAAACCCTGAGGGAGGAGAAGGTGCTGTTTGATTGAGAGACAGGGATGATGAAGCTGAAGTTTTGCATGGAAAAATTAAGGACATGAATGAATGGCATGTATTTGCACTCTAATTTTAGGGGAAAATTTACAATCCATAGTCACCCTACATGTCAAATACAAATAGGAGAAGAAATCAACAACTGGAATCTCTGCTTATTAAAAAGGTTCTGCATAGCAAAAGAAATCACCAACAGAGCAAAAAGACAACCTACAATATGGGAAAAAAATTACTCAGCTGTTTTTCAGACAAAGTGCTACTATATAAAGTTTATAAAGAACTTTAAAAAACTAATAAAAGACCAAATTCACAAAAGAACATCTAAAATAAACACTTTTCAGAGGAAGAAGTTCAAGCATCTAAGAAACATATGAAGAAATGTTCAACATCACTGGCCATTCAAGAGATGCAGATGAAAATAACACTGAGATTCTATCTCACTCCACAGAGAATGGCTGCTTTGATAAGATCACCAACAATAAATGCTGGCAAGGCTGCAGGGAGAAAAGAACCCTCCTTCACTGTTGGTGAGAATGTGGACTGGTGCAACCACTGTGGAGATCAGAACAGAGATTACTTGCAAAACTAGGATTAGAAGTCCTACTTAACCATGCTATTTCCCTGCTAGGTATATACATGAAAGAACTGACATATTCATATCACAATGATATATGTGCACAGCTTATAGTACCTCATTTTGTGATAACTAAATCTTGGAAACAACCCAAATGCTCATAACTGGAGACTGGATAAAGAAAATTATTTTTTCTAAACAAAATAAATGATGACTTACCGTAAAGAATGATAAATTTGCATCTACAGGTGTTCATATCAAAGAAAAGATCCAGTATTTGCCTATAAGTGATCTATTTATTTCACTTATTAGTATATCCTCCAGGTGTCTCCATTTGCACATAAATGAATCAATCTTGTCATTCTTTATGGCAGAATAATACTCCATTTTATTTAAAAAAACACACATCTTCTTTATCCAGTCTCCAGTTGATGGGCATTTGGGTTGTTTCCAAGATTGAGCTATCACGAACTGAGCTGCTATGAACAAGGGTGCACATCTGTCTTTCCAATATGATTTTTAAAATTCTTTTGGGTATATTCCAAGCAGGGGGTAGCAGGGTCAAATGGGACCCCTAGTCCTAGTTTTCTGAGAAATCTCCACACGTATCTCCACAATATTTGCACAAGTCTGCAATCCCACAAACAAAAAATAAGAATTAACTTGTGTCATATACTGGTACAAATTCCCCAATGTTATATGTGATTGTGAGATGTATATAAATTTTACCAATAAAGAATTCAATTTAAAAAAGAATGATAAATCTGAGGCATTTATACTCAATTAGTTGTACTGGAAGGGCATATTCATAAGTGAAATGAATAAGAGACAGATGTGTAAATACCAGATCATTTCTCTGGTATGAGAAACTGAAGGTGTCTATAAATTGTAAAATATAAGTATTGTGAAATAGAAAGAAAATGTTCAAAAGGAAAAGGGAAAAGTGGGTGTAAGGGTAAATAAAGAAGGGAAAGAAAATTTAATGGTTACAAAAGGGAAACAAATCTTAGATATATAGGGGGTAGGACTTTGTCGGGAGGGCAGGGGAGTGGGAAACATGAAAATCAAGGTGTGTTATGCATTGGTACAAACTCAATGTTGATGGTGCACATAATGTATATATAAAATATACCAATAAATTTAATTTTTAAAATGTAAAACTATGTTTTTCTAGCTGATATGTATATTATTGTTAACAATTTTTGATGTATTGTGCATTAAGAAACATCGTTCTCCTCCTACTTTACGGAAATGTAGTGCCCATTGAACAAACTACCCACATTCTCCCACCCTCCTCCTTTCACAAGATTTTACTGTCCCCTTCTCTGAAAATGTCTGGTGTATTTTACTGAACATAGGTGTCTTGCAGACTTGTCAGTGTCACCAAGAGCGACAGGGACTCAACATTTTTTTTTTTTTTTTGAGACAGGGTCTCACTTTGTAGTTCAGGCTGGCCCTGAGCTTACTATGTAGCCAAGGCAAGCCTCAAACTCAGCAGTCCTCCTGTCTCTGCCTCCCAAGTGCTGGGATTACAGGCGCGAGCCACCACGCGCGGCACGGGACTCAACATTTTAATGACTCAAGAATTAGTACTTCATGGGGTTTGTAGGAAACATTTCTTCTCCTGATCCATCGATGGATGCCTCAGTTGATTCTCTGTCTTGGCTAGATTGAATAGCTAAGCTATAAATACAGACTGTGAACAATTCTTTAGTGAATTATTTTTTTTTAAATTTTGTTGCTTCAAGCAGTAGTGGTATTCCTATATCTTATAATTGACATAGTCTTAATATTTGAGGTGTCTCTATACTGTTGCCCATAAAGGCAGTGCTAAATTATTTTCCCAACATCAGGCCTCCTTTCTATGCATTCTCTCCACTGTTTTTCTTTTTCCATTTGATCATAATCTGAGTGGTGTGAGAGAAATCACCGTAGTTTTTATTTGAGATTCTCTGATGATAAATGACATTGAACCAAATACATATTTGTAGATTTAAATTTTTGGCAAATGTCTGTGAGATATTGTTCATTTCTTTAATTTCTGCTTTTTATTCTTTACTTTTGTGGTTCATATATGTTCTGACACAAATCCAAGTCTGGTGAATAATTGTAAATTGTTCCAACCATTCATCCTGTTGACACTTGTTACACTGTGTCAATATGATGATATTCACTGTAAAGGAAACTCTCTAGGTTAATCTAGTCCCATTGGTCTACTTGCTCTTTGAGCTTCTAGAGTTCATCTAAATGTGCATGTGTCCAGAGCAATGTAACAACATACTTCCACTAAATTTGTATAGCTGTCTCAGTATCAGGTCTCACACGAAAATCTTCGGTATCTTATGAGTTGACTAATCTATGTTACAACCTTTATAATTCCTCTTCTGCATATAAACATCCACTTGTCCCAGCACTATTTGTGAAGACTGACCTTGTCTCAGCATGTGTCTTGATGCTTCTTCTAGGAACAAATGAATTGAGTGAACTTATTCCTAGGCTCTCTCTGCTTTCTCACTAGTTTTTATGTGTGTTGTCATGTCAACGTGGTGCTACCCCAAAAACTACAGATTCAAGAAATAATTAGGCATTGCCACTTGGTTCCTTTAAAATTGCTCAGCAGCCCACCAAATCATAAGACATAAACAGATTCTCAGACTACACGTGGGCATAACTAAAAAGTGATAGAAAAAAATCTGTCATAATTATCAAAAATAAAGAAATGAAATCTATGAAAGTAATGTAATGTGAGAGAATATGTCCGAGCTGGCAATGATATCTTTAGCAATTTTTTTTTTTTTTTTTTTTGCTTTTTGAGACAGTGTCTTGCTTTTTGTAGTTCAGGCTGGCCCTGAGCTCACTATGGTGCCCAGGCAAGCCGCCGTGAACTCAGCAATCCTCCTATCTCTACCTCCCGAGTGCTGGAATTACAGGCGTGAGCCACCACATCCGGCATTGTGGTATGCAGTGTTGATTGTTGGTGGGCGTGTCTCCACACCCAGCATTATATGTGGTTACCGGGGATTGAACTCAGGACCTTGCGCTTGCGAGGCAGGCGCCAGAACCACTGAGCTAACCCTCCGGCCCTCTTTAGCAAATATTTTTGGCAGAGGGCCTGCAAGTGGACTCAGATCAAATTGATATTTTGGAAGTATATAGTAGTAACTGATTAAGATCATAATATTGGGCCAGGTGTTTAGCTCAAGTGGTACTGCACTTACCCTGGAAGCACAAGGATCTGAGTTTGACCCATGGTACCATCAAAAAAAAGATGATAATGTTCCTCTCTTTGTGCTAATTTTTCTGGCCTCCAAACTAGAGTCTTGACCTCTATGAGATGTGGCTACCCTATGCTTTCCCTAAAACCTTGAGCATAAACTAGTTTCTTAAACATGATCGACCTTTTAAAATGGTATCCAAAGCACTGGAGGAGAGTAGTCTTGATCTTGATTCAAATTTTATATAAATGCAAAGGAATTCACGGTGTGATCCATCCTTGCAGACTCATCAAGCCATGTTTTTCTTATTCTCATGGGCCTTCTGTATGTCAGTTTCTGTAAAGGCTTTGGACTGACCTCTCTTGCATGGTCCTGTAGACAGCTTATCTCAGGATATTGTGAAGAAATCTCTTTGCAGAATTATCTGTCGCCAGATTCAGGGAAGCTTCAGACTTGATTCATCTGGGACAGAATTAAATCCCCCAGCTCAATGCGTCAGCTCAATAATGTGGAAATTATCTTGCAGACTAACTAGGAAGTGTCCAGTTCAAAGAACCACAATTAAAATAGAAAACCCTGAGTAAAATTTAGCCTCAGCTTGCTTCACTGTGAGACCTCCTTCTGGTCATTGGCACTAGGCCAGGGTCTCCCTGACTTCAATAGTAGAGGAAAGGCCCACAGCTCCTAACCAGACAATTACTTATTTACCATTCAGCAATTAAGACTTCAGAGACTTCACCTGCTGCTAAACACTTACAAAGAAGCAACCTTACTGTGCTTCCCAAAGATTCTGGGAAAATAAACTGCATTCTACACATTGCCTTTCCTGTCTCTGTTTTTCCAAATCACTGACTTTACCAGACATGATTTATTGACTCAATTTACACTATGGAAAGAAATTCTGAGCTGGGTGTGGTGGTTCACACCTGTAATCCCAGTATTCAAAAATCAGAAGCAGGAGGATTGCCATGAACCTGAGGGTAGCCTGGGCTACATAATGACTTCAGGGCCAGCCTGAATTACAAAGTGAGACCGTCCCTCAAAATACTAAACGGGGTGGGGAGAGAAGGAAAAAGAGACAGAGAGAGAGAGAGAGAGAGAGAGAGAGAGAGAGAGAGAGAGAGAGAGAGAGAGAGAGAGAGAGAGAGAGAGAGAGAGAAGAAAAAATGAAATTCTGTCTTGTTACTACAATTAAACCAACCAGAAACAAGTTAGTAGTAGAGATGAGAGATGCCTGTCTCAGAATAAAATGCAGCCACACCAGGGTGACTGATGTGTCAACTCCAGAAAGTGCCATGAGGAGATGAGTGTGTTTTTCAGACAACAGGTCACCTCCTACTGTCCTGCTGTGGGAATGTGGCATCTGGAGCATGAGCTCTATTGACAGGCAACTCACCTGTGTATTTAGATACAGTAAAAGATCAAAGTAGCCAAGCTTAGAAAGTAAAACAGCTTTATTGGAAAAGAGTATGAAGGAGGAGATGGCTAGATCCTCTGATAAGAACCAGTAGAAAAGGCTCCAAAAGAATGGAGGATTGTGGAGCTTTGTTCCCATCTACATTTATAGGGAGTGAAAGGCCCATCACTCCAACCAGAATTTTCCATGACCAGATTGACTTCTGGACATCCCTGCATATGTCCTGTTTCTGGTGTTCTATGTGCAGTTTCTTTCCACCTATCTATTTACTTATTCTTGAGTTACTTTTTGGGAGGGGGCTTATGTTTGGGTTGGGTACTGGGTTAAGAATAGTGTGCTATGGGGCAGATTTGTTTAGCTCAGTGGTACTGGAGCCTGCCTAGCAAAATCAAGGTCCCTGATCCAATCCCCTGTAACCATATACAACAGCACCGGGTGTGGTGACTCACACCCACCAGCAATCAGTACCACGTACCACAGTGCCAGGCATGGTGGTTCAGGCCTGTAATCCCAGCACTCAGGAGGCACAGGTAGGAGGATTGCTGAGTTTGAGCCTTGCCTGGGCTACATAGTGAGACAGGGCCAGCCTGAACTACAAAGAGTGACCTTGTCTAAAAAAGGAAAAAGAGAGAGAAAGAGAGAGAGAGAGAGAGAGAGAGAGAGAGAGAGAGAGAGAGAGAGAGAGAGAGAGAGAGAGAGAGAGAGAGAGAGGAAAGAAAAGGAAGAAAGAAAGAAAGAAAGAAAGAAAGAAAGAAAGAAAGAAAGAAAGAAAGAAAGAAAGAAAGAAAGAAAGAAAGAAAGAAAGAAAGAAAGTTGTGCTTATCCGTGTTTAACATAGATTTAGTAAGTGGACATGTCACTATATAATGTAACATATATATAATAGATATAGTGATTTTACAATGAACGATAGAGTGTCTTAGAGGGAATAGATGCAAGTACATACTGAATTAGAGCTTTTCCAAAATTGGTCAGCCCCCTGCCTCTTTGCTTTCCCTGATTCTATTGGAGTTGGGGTGGTTTATCGTGTGACCACTCAGCTCGGCTCTCGTGCTCACTCTTTCTGCTGAGCTTCTAAGGTCACCTGTGGGATCTTCATTCCTTTTTATCTGTTTTCTCCTCTGTGCATGTGTCCTTGACATTGTTCCCATGGGAACTTCTCTAGTAAAATCTAACTCCTTTTAGTCAGGATTATCCAGAAGACCTAATGAGACCCCTATTCTGTTTTCTTCCTGTGTACACAGCCCTGTCTCTGTATTTGACCCTCTGAGCTATTCATCCAACTGCTGTTGGGAAGTATTCAGGCTGTCTTCTTCAAGTGAAGTGAGGGCGTTGTCAGGAGCAGCAGAAGGAAGTCTTAGGTAGGTAGAATTATCCAATGGGCACTGTGGAAAATCAATTTTCTTGTTCATTTTGTCAGTATGATCACTGGGAGTTTGCCAGGCTCTAGTCAAGAATAAACACTCTGCTTTGTGGCAGCTCCACACATTGAATATCTCGTGGTTTCAGAAGCGGGACTTGGACGTGGAGTGACCTGTGGGTATGAATGACAGTGATCCTCCTTGTCCCCAGGCGTCCTGTCTCAGCTTCACCTGGATCCATCAGGCTCCAGAAACATAGTTCGACTTAAATAAGCACTGAGTTTATTTAGCTCAGCATCAGTCACAGGAGCAGATGGAGAAGCCCCTGGGGACAAATTATTCTTAGAACCTCTGGTTTTCCCTTCCTTAAAGGAACTCTTCTAGAGACATTTTGCTACATCACATTCTCTTGACTGTGGTTTAATCTTCTTTTCTGAACATTGTAGTTTCTCTATTCATTGTCTAAATCTTTCTGTACACTTCATTGCACACATCAAAAGGAGAGCCAGTTTTCTTTTTTGGGTTAAATATAAGTTTACAATCATAAGATGATATCTTACATATATGCTGTTGCAAACTTCTAGAATGAGAAAATGGAAATCCATATGGAGAAGTGCTAAAAACCCAATACTAGAAGTTACACTTGAGCCAATTTTACTACTATTTTATTTTCCAAAAGAATTAAATACATTATAATGCAGCTGACCATGCACAATCATGTTTATCATAGCACAACTCTTAATAGATAAATTATTATGCAACTAATACCTATCAAAAGATGTACGGAGGGCCGGAGATTTAGCTCAATGGTTCTGGGGCCTGCCTCGCAAGCGCAAGGTCCAGAGTTTGATCCCTGGTAACCACATACAATGCTGGGCATGGAGACTCACGCCCACCAGCAATCAATACCACATACTACAGTGCCGGGTGTGGTGGCTCATGTCTGTAATCCTAGCACTCAGGAGGCAGAGACAGGAGGATAGCTGAGTTCGCGGCGGCTTGCCTGGGCTACATAGTGAGCTCAGGGCCAGCCTGAACTACAAAGCGAGACCCTGTCTCAAAAAAAAAAAAAAAAGATGAATGGATAAAGGTATGCGTTTGTATACATAATGAAGTATAACTCAGGTACAAAGAAGGATAAAATACAGTCACCATTTTTAGACATTATTATATAGTTTTATTCATATAATAAATTATAAAATGCATTTAAAGACCAAAACAAAAGATAGATTCCAGGAAGAAAGGAGAGCTGAGAAGATGAGAAGGGGGATTGAGAGATATGTGATTGAGGATGAAGAAAAAGAAATAAGGGTTTAGATGGAATATGATTATGTACCATTTCCCCCAAGATGAATGCATTTTTATCTACTGCAAATATACACTGACTGAAAGACACATGGACACACACACAGACACACAGAGACAGACACAGACAGACACAAAGACACACAGACACACACACACACGCGCGCGCGCGCGCGCACACACACACACACACACACACACACACACACACACACACACACACACACACACACACAACTTTCTCCCTGCAGGATTTTGAATATCTGCAGTGGGCTTGAGAACTAGCAAAGGATATTCCTGACCTGCAGAGGGCGCTCGTAAAATGCATGTGCCCAGGATTAGTATTTGGTGTTTGGATTCACAGAGGATTGGAAAAGAAATCATAAACCTGAGAAATAAGCTGGGAACTGAGGGCCTTGTAGTCTGACCCTGATATTTCCTCTCTTTAGCTATTGTATAGACTTCAGAGAACCTGGAGTAAATTGACGGCAATTGATACATGCTATATCGAGGTTCCAAGCGAGGTTTTATTAGGAACATCTGTATGTATGTTATATTTATTGTGCCCTTCACTGTTGTCCCCTTCTGAATTTCAGCCTGCAAGGGAACCTAGACGTTCCTGAAACCTTCTCACAAATTGCACAAGTCACTCACACACACACACACACACAGATTCATTCATGCACACTTCTGTTCATATAAGACACATTGAAATTATATCGCATCTACTTCAATCATAACAAAGTGCAACGTAAAATAAAAGAAAATAATACAAAGCCAAGGAGAAAATTCAGCAAATGCAATTTTGTGAAAACTGGCTGGCCTTTAGTTTTGTTATTTTTTTAAAAAAATTACTTTATTCAGTTATACTTATTGACCCAGAAGGATGTAAAACAAGATCAAATTGTATCACCTAAATTAAAAATATAACAGCATTCCATTTCTGTGCTAAAAAAACTTTTCATAAAAATATAAAATGGAATTAAATGCATATATTGGATCTTAACAGGATTGTAAAGAAACAGAAAATTCAAAATATGGTATATGTGTTTTATAATTAGCATTACAAATAAATACTAGACAATGTCTGCTAGTTCTGTAATAACCCCTGACTTGTCCAGAGCGGCTGCAGGGCATGTGGTTCTCCAGAGAAGCAGAGACAGACAGGACGCACAGCTGCAGCACAGGAAAAGAGACGTTTCCTCGGGAATCGGCTCGCAGACCCTGGGGGCTGGAAAGTCCCACCTCTGCGGTGTGGGCTGCGGGAGGGGAGCAGGGAGGTGGAGGTGCAGAGGGAGTCGGGGTCTGTCTGCTGGAGAGTCCTGCTGCCTGGTGACACGGGTGGTGTGATCCGTGCAGTCCTGACTGACGAGCCTCACACCATGACAGAGGAGAAGTTGCTTTTCCCTTAAATGTTCGTATAATCATAAAAGATGACAAAATATAGTCCTCACAGAGCACCAACAGACCAACAGAGTACCAACATTACTGCCACACACCATCCTCTAATTTTTTTCCTTTTTTTGAGTCAGGGTCTCGCTTTTTGTAGTTCAGGCTGGCCCTGAGCTCACTATGGAGCCCAGACAAGCCTTGAACTCAGCAATCCTCCTGCCCCTGCCTCCCGAGTGCTGGGATTACAGGTGTGAGCCACCACGCCTGGCATTGTGGTATGTGGTATTGATTGCTGGTGGGCGTGAGTCAACATGCCCAGCATTGTATGTGGTTACCGGGGATTGAACTCAGGACCTTGCGCTTTCAAGGCAGGCGCCGGAACCACTGAGCTAAATCTCCAGCCCCCATCCTCTAGGTTTTGAGCACCACACTGCTATCTGGTACAGAACTATGGCTCAGGCCCATCCTGGATATGGCCATTTTGCTAAAATTTTGTGCACCTTCAATAGAATGGAGTACTTTTCTTTTAAAATTACATAAATACAAAAAGTAAAAGATTATGTGATTCTGAGTGGAAAAAGAGAAACCTACATTTTCTTCAGTGTTACAGTACAGTCTGTTATGGTTTAACGTGAATGCCCCCCTAAAGCCTGATTGGTCAAAGGGATGTGTAATGCTAAGATTAAGGTCGTTCTGGGATTACTAAACCACTGCATGTGAGTGATTAGTTTGGCACCGCCCTAATCCCAGTAGGCCTGAGGGACTAAAAGAGGCAGAAGGATGTGGTGAAGTCTCCCTCTCTCTCTTCGTGTTGCCATTGCCATGAACTTTCTGTCTTACTGTCTTTGCTACCTCATGCTGTTTCTCCTCTGTGGGGCCTGTTGACCATCCCTGTCTTGGAGCCAGTTGACTACGGACTGAAAAATCTCTGTGAACTGTGAGCCAAAGAATCACCCTCTCCTTTAAGTGTGGATTGTTTTGTCTGAACAACAAAAGAAAAGTAACTAACACAGTCTTAGCCATGCACGTTGTAAGGAATGGAGCCAAGATATCATAAACACATGCAGTGGCCATGAGGTGTGAAGAGAACACATATGCTGTTACCATCATGCAGGACATGTTAATGATCATCATGTATCATGTTGATGATACAAAGATATAAAATAAATGCTCTGCATTCTGAAATTTAAATTTTAAGGGACCTGCCATATAAAACTACAGGCTAGAACATACATATACTTACATGTCTCACTTCTGGTTTGGAGGACTCTAGGGTATATGCAGAAGGTGATGTTGATGAGCTTTGGCTGTTTAGAGACCTGTGAAGTTAGTTTCTCTTGATCTGACAAATCAGCTGAAATTCAAAGAAATGCCTCTAGTGCACACTGAGTGTTTTATATCTTATTTTTAAAACATAGCTTATTTATTTTTTCATTTTTCTTTGCTATCTACCTGCTCTAAGCTGTTGCTTTTTAGGACATTGTCTTTCACATGAGGATTTATTCTGAGTAGTATTTTGAAATGCTTCCCTTTGTTAGCGCATACAATATGTGTGTGAGTCTGTTGCCATGTTGTTTGTTCCTTCAATCATTTGTTTTTTCGTTTGTTGGGGGGGGGGTCTCACTATGTCATTCAGACTGGCTTTGGCTTCACAGTGTAGCCCAGGCTGACCTCGAACTCACAATGATCCTTCTACCTCCCATCCCCAAATGTGGGGATTACAAGCATGTACCATTATGCCACGTTGATCACGCAAAAAGTGTAATGAATGTAGAAATTTGTATACCAATTTGGAACCCTATGTGAACCTTTTCATCAGAAATTGATAAAAAACTCACTATAATTACCAACAAAATTTACCATTTTCCTAACTTGGTTTTTAAGACAGAGAGTGGAATGTTGGAACACAGAGTGTGATCACATTTGCGTTGTTCTCTGGGACCATCTGACAGTCAGTGCCAGGAGGAGCAGCGGTGAGTATGCAAAGCAAGGGTCTTCTCATCTCAGCACACAGAACATCCCTCAGAGGCAGATGTAGATGGAGCCGGGTCTAAAGTCTCATATGGCTTTGGTCTCTGTCTCCCTACATCTATTTCCCATCGCCCTCTTGATTGGTGTACAGTGAACTGGGACCTCTGAAGTGATATTTTAAGGAATGGATTCATCTTGCAAATTTAGAAACTCGATTCATTATGAAGACATAAGTTTTCAGGAGCAGGGTTTGGAGGAGGAGGGACAGAGTGTCGCTAGTCCATGAGGATTCCCAGCATTTCCAGACAGCAGTAAAAAATCAACAATGGATAGGGATGTCAATAAATTGATTCCAAGAAACTTCCTCATATCAGGATACTGGTAGGACCTAAGGAGCAAAGTCTAGAGTTTGTGTATGGAAAACACAAACCACACCCAAGGGTGAAGCAATTTTGGAAAAAGACATCATGGAGAGGTGGACACGTCTTGCACCAAGGAGAAAGAAAGCTTACTCATTCCTTAAACATTTTTCTCCATTTCCAATAGGATCACACAAACACACACTTCTCTGCTCCACCACAAGCCCTCTCCTGAAAATGCCAGGCATGACTAAATGGAGTCACATATCAGAGCATGTCCAAGACATGGACACTTCATTGTTAAAGATTTCCACATATATTCTGCTCAATATCAAAAAAAGCCCTTGTGCCAACTTCTTTTCCTTTCTTGTGCTATGAATGTCACGAATGATGTAGAAAATTATCTCTGGAGTGCTCTGGTCCCAGTGCACCTGATCATCAATAGAAAAACACTTTGCTTGGGAATGACTACAGCCCCTGCCTGTGTCCCCCTTATACTCTCAGGGCCTCCCCCATGCAAAGCAACCCCAGGCTCAGGATGAAAAGCCAGCCCTGGCTGAGCAGCCCCATCTCCCCTCACAGGAGCTTCCTCAGCATGGAGCTCTTGCTGCTGCTCCTCTGCCTGGTGGCCGCTCCCCGCTGTGAGTGTCTCTGGGTTGCAGGGGAGGGACCTGGGCACAGGGTGTCTTGTGTGTGTGCCTGATGGTGATTTTTCTTGTCCCAGGTGTCCTGTCCCAGGTGCAGCTGCAGGAGTCAGGACCTGGGCTGGTGAAGCCTTCAGAGACCTTGTCCCTCACTTGCAAGGTCTCTGGATTCTCTTTAACTGGCTACCATGTGCACTGGGTCCGTCAGGCTCCAGGGAAGGGACTGGAATGGATTGGTGTGATATGGAGTGGTGGAAGCACAGATTACAACTCAGCCCTTCAGTCTCGAGTGAGCATCAGCAGGGACACTTCCAAGAGCCAAGTTTCACTATCACTGAGCAGCTTGAGGTCTGAGGACACGGCCGTGTATTACTGTGCAAGAGACACAGTGAGAGGAAATCAGTGTGAGCCCAGACACAAACCTCCCTGAAGTGGTGTCAGGACAGCAGGGGGCGCTTGGGACCCACTGAGCTCATGTCAGGCCCAGGGCCAGGTGCAGTTTCCTTGGGTTGTTTTGCTGTTAGAGTCCGTGGTTTTCTCTTCCTGTCCCAGACTTTGCTAGAGACCCTCAGCAGTGTTGGCCTTTACAAATTGTGATTTTCTTTTAAAGTTTTATTTGTTTTTATTAGTATGTTTGCAGCACCAGCACTTTACAGTCATCCTGGAGAGTTGTATATGCACATGGTATGGTTGACTCTTTTTTTTACCCGTATATGCCATGATTTAATTATAATTTTTCCCACTGTCTTACCCACCCCACCACCCCCACTCCCTAAATACGTGTTTTGTTTCCCTTTTTTTTTATTACCATCGGATTCATCTTTACCAGTCATTACTTGCCCCTCCACCGCATTTCCCTTTGAATATTTTCTATTTCACAATATCTATCATACATTCTAGAACTCATTAGCCTCTTTAGTTTCTCATACCAGAGATCAGATATTTACACATCTGTGACCTATTTACTTCACTTACAAGTATGTCCTGAGGTTGACTCTTTTTAAAATCTCCTTTGTCTTCCCTTAAACCTCTCTTCCCTCTCCTCCATGTCTCACTGCGCCATTTTCATTTATGTTGATATTATCGGTCTTACCTCATGTTTATGACATACAGTATACACTTTAATTAAAGTTATAAAGTTCATGGACATGATATATATACATACATATATATATATATATATATATATATATATATATATCCTACTTGTTTTCCTTTACTGCTTCCTTTTTTCCCACCCATGTGCTCTTGGACCCTCCCCTTTGCAGGAGCTCTATCCCCTTCTTTCCCTCACGCTAGCCTTTATGTGTTGCTGGTTTGTACTTTGCCTTACTCCATTGAGAACTGCTGGTGTTTTAATTCATGGGTCTGCTTTATTGTACTCATTGTTAAAAGGCATCTATTTTCCTACCGATATCTCAAATCTGTTCTTTATAACTGAGTAGGATTCCATTGAGTGTAGATGTCACATCCATTATCTGTTGATGCATATAGAGACCTCTTCCAGGATTTAGCTAGTAGCAATCGTGCTGCTATAAACATCGGTATGTGCACATTCCTGTTTGATGCTCTTAGCTCATTGAGAAAGATACCAGGAACAATGATACCTGGGTCATGTGAAATTTTTTATTTCAGTTCTTTGAGGAATTTCCATGCTGTGTTCCACAGGGATAGTACTAGTTTAAGTACCCACCAATAATGTAGTTCTCCCCTTTGACTGCAGCCATGCTAGAATTCATTATTAGGGTTTTAAAAAGATATTTTGTTACTTTTTTATTACAGGGAATCTAACCCAGTGCCTTACATTAGCCAAGCAGACACTGTTGTGCTTAGCTGCAGCCCCAGCTCTGTTATTAGATTTCTTGATGATTGGCATTCTTTCTGGTACAAGATGGAATCTTAGCATTGCTTTAATTTGCCATTTTTCTAAATACTAGGAATCTTCAACATTTTTCCATATGACAACTTATACTTCTACATCTAAGAAGTGCTTCTATATTTGTGGGTTGGATTTTAAGTGATCTGATTTTTTAGTTCTTCATATATTCTTGTAAGTATCCATTTGCCTGACAAATAGCTAGAAAAATATTTCCCACTCTGCAAGTTATTTCATCATCCTGCTAATTGAGTACTCACTGTGTGGAAATTTTTTGGTTTGATGTAATCTCATTTGTTCATTCTTAATGTTATTTATTGCACAATTATTATTCTGTTTAGAAAATATCTCTGCAACATATGGTTTCAAGTGCTTTACCTACTTTAACATCCAATAGGTTCAGTGTTTCTCCTTTAATGCTTAATTGATTCATTTTGATTTTAGTTTAGTATAATGTGACCAATATAGCTTCAGTTTCAGTCTTCAGGAGAAGAGATATCCAGTTCCCCTAGTGCCAATTTGAAAAATGTTCTGTTAAAAAGAACTGTTGATAATGGGCATCTTTATCTCATTCTTGATTTTACATAGAATACTTTCAATTTTTCTCCGCTGAATATAATGTTGGAGATTGGTTTGTTCTAAATAGTCTTTAGCAAATTTAGGTGTGGTCATTCTGTAGCAATTTTTGTCAAGTTTCTTAATAGAAAGTATTATCAGATCTTGTTGTAATTATTTTCTGCATATGCTGGAGATGCCTGCAAGGAGGTTCTAAGCCCCTACTCCATACATGATGCAAAACAGAAGAAAAAAATACAGTAAACTCATAACTAAGAGAAAAAGTGAGGCCTGGGATGGCCAAGTCTGGATCTCCAACACAAGGCCCCAGTCATTCTTATCCACAGATTTTTAATTTGTCATTGGTTGGGAGGAGATCCTGCTATGGAAGCAGCAGCAGTAGCTCTTGTGCAGTTTCGCCCTCTCCACCCTGCAGACCTGAGCCCTGTGGACTTGGCTGGGGCATGAGAGTACCCTGCTCAAGGTCATCTGGCAAAGGCTGCATTGATGTTGATGTAGGAAAGAGCTGGGTGTCCACCAACAATGGAGAAGCTCAGACTGCTGCTGTGGGACTCCATATCTTAGGAGAGATCTTCCTCTGTCACATAGTCCTATGGAGGAAGTCGACCAGGGCTCATGTACTCCAGGCACATACACGGTCAGGTTTAGAAAGTCCCACTGTGAGCAGCTGTGACTTCTAGAAGTGCTCAAGTCTGCCCTTTAACTGTCACGACACACAGTGAATCATTAAGTGTCTCTATTTGAACATACAATTGATTCTCTGAGTATTCTATAAATCAGCAAAGCTATTTTTAAATTTTCTTTCAAATTTACTCATATTTTTGGCATGGAGGAGTCAATTAACACCTCTGCTAACTGCAAAATCAGGAAGAGTCTTACTACCTCCTTGGGCCTCAGCTCCCGGGAACACCTGTTCACTTTTCACATTGCAATGACACTCACATGGCTTTCAAAAGATATAATTTCCCTGTCTTGTGCTTCTTGCTTCCTGAGCAACATACACCTGTTCCCACCAGGAAGTGAGGTCATGATTTATGGGAGGAAAAATCCATGCACATGTGTGACCAGTAGCCTCTTGTCCTGAAGCGGCTGTGCTGCTCTCTCACCATCTCACATGCTTCAGGACCTCAGTGACAGAAGCCCCTCTGTGTCACCAGAATCTCTCAGTGACGTCATCCCACACACCACAGAGTCCTTCACTCTGGCTCAGTTGTGAGATCTGAGCTGTGTCACAGGCCTTCCCTAAACACTGTCAATATAGAGGTTGCAGAAAATGAAAACTAAAAGGTGTCTGACCCAGCTAGTCTACTTCTAGACAACTTCCTAAGGAGTCAGAAGCTCCTTGTCACAGTGACACTTGCATAGCACTGTTTCTAGCAGTGCAGTTCATAATATGTGAATCCTGGATGTTGCCTATATATCCATCAATAGACGGATGAATAAAGGAATGCATTTAAGCACAGTGGAGCATTACTGTTCCATAAAATATTTCACGGATGTAGATCTTTTGCAAAGGGACAGCATTCAGAAAATGGAGAATAAATGGCAAAGTGAAGAAGGGCAAGGATTAAAAATGTCACCTGTTGAGTTTTTGTCTAGTGGGGCTGGAGGCCAGTGGTGATTCAAGGCTGTTCTCTAAGGGTGATCATCACAGAGGTGAGTGCATTCACTGCTGAGCTGGAAGATTTTGAATAGACACAATCTCATTCAACAGCAAATGTTAAATGTGAGGTTATTTTATATAAATTAAAATGCAAAATACAAAGAAACTATAAATGAAATACCAGTTCACAAGTAACAATTGCACATTAACCCTCAAATATTACCCAACACAGAACTTACTGTACAAATGCTATAATCCATCCCAAAATAGATATTTTTAATTTCATTTAAATTTCTTCATACATATAACAACTCTCCCAAGGAACGTAATCATTAAATAATGCAAACATTTACTAATAGAAAAAAAACAAAATAGAATATTTTTATCCAAATTATTAAAACAGAAAGTGGCTCATGCCTGTAATCCCAGCACTCAGGAGGCAGAGGCAGGAGGATTGCTGAGTTCAAGGTTCATCTGGCCTACAGAGTGAGGTCAGAGCCAGCCTGCACAACAAAACGAGACCCTGTCTGAAAAAAAAAATCCACAAAGTGGCACATACTGACTGACTATCACATGGCATTTTATATATGCCCACATGATGAATATTTCAATCATGGGAAGCATATCTGCCTTCTCAAATGTTTATCATGAGTGGAAGAGACATTACACAGACTGGGTTTATGGCACCAATATTACTCTAAACTCAGAGTCAGAGACATCACAACAAAATAACACCGACATATATCTGAGGAGCCTCATTACAAAACTATGAGCTGATAAATTTTAGCAGCCTGTTAAAATCATTATGCATCCTGACTATATTGGTTATACCTGTCAAGAAATCAGACTTCAAGACAAACAAATCCATAAACATGGCATGGTGCATCTACCAGATAGTGGCAGAAATGTGTAACTATTTCAATATATATAGAAAAACTTTTGAAAGACTCAAAATCCTGACATGGCAAGATATGTAAACAAATACTATGTAGATAGTGCCTGAAAAGTAAAGGCTTTGAATGTCAGACACACAGCTGACATCACACTGAACAGGGAAAGGTGGAGACTATATTTCTGCAGGATCAGAAACAAGACAAGTGCACTTGACATATTCAACATAATATTTGGATCTCTAAACAAAGCAAGCAAGAAAAAAATCAAGAACACACAAATGAGGAAGAAAAAGTGATATTTTCTCTATTTGCAGGTGATATATTCTTGGGGAAGGAAAATTCTAAACACCACCAAAAACTGGAGGAATTCATGAAAAAAAATTTAAAAGGTTCAGGATAAAATATTTCACTAATTAGTAATGCTGAAAAATACTAATAGTGAATAATGTAAATAAAATCAAAGCAGTGAACTATTGATATGGTTGACATGTAAAATCTTGATGAAACAAGTAGAATTAAAAATAATTTGATGGATTTATGCATGCAAAGGTTGATATATTTATTTACATGCACATTGTATCTGTTAACCAAGCATTTCTGGAATACACACACACACACACACACACATATGAGATTATGTAAATTAAACAGATGAAAGGTTCTTTTGGCTCAGAATTTCAGATGATTTTGTCTCTGGTTTCACAGCCCTGATAGCTGCCATCCTTCCAAATCCTGTTAAAGCACCTGTCAATGACCAAAATCCTTCTATTCATTCTTAGCTCCAGCAGGTGACACTATCTCATTATGGTGCCATATGCAGAGGACAAAGCTTTAAAAGCAGACTGGAGGACATCAAAGCAGAAGTTATCATGCAAATCAGAGCAACACACACAAGTCAAGTGCTCAGTATAAACATACCAAACTCATACTTCACAAAATGAAGCACAACAAAGTAAAATAAAATGCATAGAAAGCCATAATACATCCCTAAACGCAGAAATACTGGAGGAATCTGTGGAAAATCATGTAAAGATATTCAAAAGGCAAGCCACAAGTACAGAGCATTCATAAGGCTTTTGGTGCAAGATGAGTTGCCTCAGGGTACAGAGAAAATATTTTAAATTCTATGGAAGAAAGCCCTGAATCACATGACAACAGGTGTTAAAAATCTCAACATCATTTTCATCAACGAAAAGACAGGGAAGAAAAATAAGAAGTGGAAAATGTAAGATACTAGTTATCATAAAGAAAATTGAATTTAATAAAGAAGAGATGAAAGAGACTTAGGAATGAAGGATGAGGGTCCCAGGGTGGATTGAAAAAGCACAGCTAATGAAGATGAAAATAATTAAAGTGCACTCTATAGATGTTCAAAGAGGCAAAATGAAAGTTACTAATCCATATAAATATTAAAAACTAATAATAAATTAAACATGATTAACTTAAAGTTCACACTTGGTACAATGTGTTAAAATAAAAAGAGTGTGAAATCAAGTGTCTATGAAGATACACGGCATCATAATGTCTTGTTTACTCCTGAGGAAACACCAGCATGCACAGAACCTTCACAGAGGGTCTCTTCAGAAAATAAAATTAAAGCTGCAGCACAATGGGCTCACAGGAGGGAAACCATTAATATTTTCTCTGTACAGTCACCAAGTGCATCATCAACACATACAGTATCAGAGGGGAATAAACTAAAAGCTCAGCAAGGACTAACTCCCAGACCAGCAGTACCCACTGCCCCAAACCTAGACTCTGGAAAGCACATCACGCTGGTTCAGCCTCTTATACCACCAGACACGAAGACATGCAAATCACACAGGGCACTGCCAGAAGAAATCTCTGTCACCAGAGGGGCCAGTGTGGAGTCTCCATCCTGAAGACACCATGCAGAGGCTGTGGACCCTTCTCTGCCTAGTGGCGGCTCCACTGGGTGAGTGTCCTGGGTCTCTAGTGGTTTCCAGGGTCCTGGAGTGGGAAGGACAGACTCCCATGCCTGCCCTTGTCCTCAGGTATCCTGTCAGATCCGACGCTTCGGGAGTCAGGACCCAGCCTGGTGAAGCCATCACAGATGCTGTCCCACACCTGCACTGTCACAGGGGAATCTCTCCGTGGTTACTACTGGAGTTGGATCCGTCAACCTCCTGGAATAACTCTACAGTGGATGGGAAGAATAGGTGGTGGTTCTGGGGGTACAAACTACAACTCAGCTTTCCAGGACCACATCTCCATCACTGCTGACAAAGCCAAGAACCAGTTCTCCCTGCTGCTGAGCTCCGTGACCACAGAGGACACGGCCGTGTATTACAGTGCAAGAGACACAGTGAGAGGACATTAGTGTAAGTCCAGGCAAAAACCTCTGTGCAGAGATGCTTATGACCACTAGGGGAAGCCAAAAACCACATAGTTCTGAGATCAACCCAATCAACAAACACAGGTGATCTATCTAGATCAGTTTTAAGGACTGGGGTGAAGCTCACTACCCATCCAGCCATTCTTGATCATATCGCTCACATATCTTCTAGTTTGTGAGTTATATAGGAATCACTCTCACCTTTCTCAATTCTTGATGTCTATGGCACCCCTTATCTCTGGAGTGAAGAAACATATTTTGGTTGCCCTACCTGCCTGCTCTGCTCTGGACTCATCCATACGACTCCTCACTCTGCATCCGCCCTTGTAGGTCTAATCAATGCCCCATATTTACAGGAAGGAAATTCACCCCTGTCACACACCTTGGCCTACTTGGCCTTTTCCTGACCTATTTCAGTCAGGGAACCACTGTCTCTCAGGGAGATCCTGGGATCTTCCCTGTCATCTCTTTCATTCTCACATCCACACCTGTGTCTTGAGCTCCTGACTGTGTCCAACTCAGACCCACATTCACAGGGAAGGTACCTTGAAGGGCCCATAAGTACTATTGGTTTAAATGCAAGCTGTTGGCTGAAATGGCTGCTCCTGAAAGCTGCACACAGATCTCATGTTTGTGCCTTTTCTGGCTTCTAGGAGCTGCATGTCTTCCTTAATAGGTCCCCTCCTCGATCTTCAGAGCACATCACTGGAATCTGTATTCTCACAACACCTTACCTTTTCCTCTGGCTCTGACTTTTGTCTTTTCATCTATACAGACACTTTCAATGATACTCGGTCTATTGGGTTGCACAGGATAAAAACTCCCCTCAAGAACTTTGATAGAACCACATCCACCATGTGGATGTTGCCACGATCAGGTCAAATAGTGACAGGTCATGGGAAGGTACATGTGGACATGTGGAATGGACTCCACTGGCCTGAGTATTTCTCCTTCTCAGCCTCCTTCCCCTCCAGAAACAGCCAACACCTCGCTCAAGAAATATGTTGTTTAGTGAAAACTCCAGCAAAAACTATGCCTATGGAACTCCTCTGAATTATTTTTTATCCTCACTCTTTTTGATTTTTCAACACATTTTGCTTTACATATATCATTACATAGGGTGTGTTCACTTCCTAGACCCACTTGAAAACATATGGAATATTATGTCTTCCTTCCTGGATTTCAAGTGAGATTTTGTATGTTTCATTGCCTACCATTATAATACCTATGTTGACTTTTTAAATATCAGAAAATTCTTCAGAATGTTTATTCTTCAGATGTTCATTAACTTCTAGCTCTTTATATGATATATTTTATATTTTATATATTTTAACTATTAGAATATATTTAAACTATTAGAAGATTCAGCACCATTTATAGATCACCTTTCCAGGGTGACTTCCTGGGGTTTGGTATTCAGGTTGCCTGTGATGCCTCTTTCCAGTCCTTTGCTGTGGTTTCCAATGACAGGACTTCACTAGAGATGCCCTGGTCCTTGTCAAGCAGGCATCTCATAGACAGTGTCCTATTCCTCACTGCTGGGGTTCTGTCCTCTCACAGCATCTCTCAGTTTGGCATTGATGGTGCTCATGGATGGGGCCAACTTTGTTGGACAGGAGCTCAGGGTGCTGTTTTCTACTAATCTATTCTTCCTCTCTGTGAGTACTGTATTTCTCTTGGCTTCATGTCTGAAGCAAATTTAGAATCTCTAGAATTTAAGCATGTAAATTAGTGCAGATGTTAATTAGCTCAACTGGGCCACTGCACTCTGTGGACACACTTGCCAACATCATAGTGTACACAATAAATGAAATTTATTTCATCCATTAAAACAAATATTTATCTTCTACAATGATCCTCCCTTAGGTGAAAACCTCAGTTCCAATCCCACCTCCACACGGGTCTCCCTATCCTATGTATGAAAAACCCTTCAGAAATGTATTGTTTTCCCGAGATTTCACTGTCAGTTCAAATGTTCTTATCAGCTGTATATATGTCTGGGATATTATAGGCCCATTTCTTGGTTGGAATAAATACCTCTCACCCAATATTCTAATGCATGCACTCTGGGAAGTGCAACACTCCCTAGTAAGATCTCTTATGTTACAAAGGGATCAATGAGAAGGTTGATAGTAGGTTAATATTTGCTTTCCCTTAGAGTTCATAACATAAATGTGCATCTCTTTTCTATAGACATATTATAAAACTTAATGCTACAATTAATAATGATAGAATATAATATCCAAATTGACATATCTGCTCCTAGTACCTGGTTTTCTTCACATGCCTATATATACATATTAATTTACAATCATTAACAATAGTACACCCTCAACATTCCACAACCTGTTGTGTCATTTAAATGGAAGAGTTGAATCTCGGGTGTGTCACAAAGGCCAGAACCTCAGAGGACATCAGTGAAGAGTTCTGCACACTAGAAACACAACTTTCCCCTACAATAAACCAACAAGATTCAATGCAAAGCAAAGAAATAAACAAAATAGAAACACAAGAGGACAATTCAACAAAATGCACACCAGGAATCGCAACTCTCCTCATGATGATTCATGTAGCATTAAAGGGAAAGAAACTGAAGAGCTGAAACTGAATTATTCAAGATAGTATTAGGAGAGATAACAAAAGAGTCCAATAATATCATGGACCAGGGCACAGAAGAGACAAGTTACAAGATATAGGGCCATTGTAATTATTGACAGGTGTAAAGACACTTAAAAAAGATAGAAGAGCTAAACAAAATGAGGCAGAACACACAAAAATGAAATAGGGTTCATAAAGAGCTCCAAGGAAAAACTCAGGAATTATATTTTCTCTTGAGATTAAGGGGTGCAGAAGAGACCAATATGAGGATGGAGTCTCAGCATTAGAATGCAGAACAGTTGCAAGAGATGAATTGAAGAGAGATCCCTAAAGACAAACAGAAGTCATGAAAATGGGCCCATTAGCTCCTAGGTGATACAAATGTGCAATGTAAGGTTAATTAGAATTAGTGAAAATTTAAAATATATATATATATATATATATATATATATATATATGTATATCTCCTATGGAGAATGCCATAAATATTATGTTTATTGTGACTTAAATCTCTAGCATTCACCTTACCAAATGAGGAATGTAGCCCAGCTCCGCTATCTGACATCCATGTTTGGTTCAGATCGAACTGCTAAGATGAAACAGTACAGCCAAGTTATGCAAACACAAGAAGCATGCACCATTTGTATATAATCTAATAGAATGGATGGTAAAACCTAGGACATGTTTTAATACTATTAGCTGGGTCATTTTTCTCCCACCTCTGAGAATTTCCCTGAATATTATTATAAATGACTCTCATTTATTCATTTGTTGTGCACTGAAATAGAAAGATTAATATAAAGGTGGCCATTTAAGGAATTTCTTTTTATTCCAGAAAAACATTTTCCTTGTGAATGTAAATAAAAAGGTACTTAAATAGTAGTGTTTGTAATGCTTTCTCAAGAGGTATATAGCCGGGCATGGTGGCTCACGCCTGTAATCCCAGCACTCGGGAGGCAGAGGCAGGAGGATTGCTGAGTTCGAGGCTTGCCTGGGCTACATAGTGAGCTCAGAGTTAGCCTGAAGTACAAAGCTAGACCCTGTCTCAAAAAAAAAGAGGTATATAAAAGATTAGCTGGAGAGAGGGCACTTTGCCAGCTCTTTACGGTCCTTGGCCTAAAACAGCAGAAGTGTGCAAAGGGCTGTGCAGTGTATTTCTCAGCATGAGTTACAGGGCTGCAGGCAGGAGCATCTTCTGCTTAGCTCAGAGAATATGTGGGAAAGGCAGTTGTGATGGACCAGGGGAGAAATCTCAGCACCTCTGTGCCACTGATCTATAAACATTTCCTTACATTTTATCCACTCTTCCTCAGAATTGACGAAGAGTGCACAGGGGCAAAGTCGTGATTATCCTGCACTGAATTATAAAGTTGTATCCTGACACAATTATCACTGTATTAGAAGCTTCCAGGGTGAGGGCCCAGTGACTCAGGAAGACAGTGACTCGGTGTTCTGCAGGGCTTTTGTCCAACCCAGGTCTGACTTCTCAGTATACTGTACCATGAACTGATAAAGTCCAGAACATCCTTCCTCAGACATACAAGAATCAGAAGATTTGGAATCAAAAGATCTGTACTGCTTGAGTGAACTTGGACACATAAGCTCCAAGTTGAATGAGGAGCATCACACCTAAGAAATAACATCAAAATTTAAAACCAAGCTGTGAATGAGTAGAGAAGCACTGCATCGGAAGTACAGGCCTTCTCCTAACCTTGCCTTCTCCATGTCCAGCAAGAGCCCCAGTCTTCATGCGTTGCCCATCTAAGATCCTCCAGTGGAACTGACAGGCAGAGCAACTGCAAAAGCACTGAGAATAAATATCAGGTCCTGTTTTCTTTCTTCCTCATGAAAGTGGAAACTCTAATGTTAAACCTTCCCTCACGCTCTGTGCCCTGAGTCTGTAACCTCTCTTCTACCCAGATTCTTCTTTTTCCGGAAACAGGATGAACAGCCATGATGTGGGCAAGAGTCCCTGAGAGTTTCGGTCTCCACACTCTCTAAGCTGATGGTACAGCCCCTCCACAGGCCAGGCCAATTTATACCCTCAGTGTCCTCCCCGTGTAAAGCAGACCCCAGGCTCAGCCTGAAACCCAGCACCAGCGGAGCAGCCCCTATTTCCTCTCACAGGAGCCGTCATCAGAGCATGGAAGACCTGCTGCTCCTCCTCTGCTTGGCGGCAGCTCCCTGCTGAGAGTGTCTCAGGATTCCAGGACAGGAATCAAGTGCAGGGGTTGAGTGTGCTTTTATGATGGTGATGCTCCTTGTTCCCAGGTGTCCTGTCCTAGGTGCAGCTGCAGGAGTCAGGACCTGGCCTGGTGAAGCCCTCACAGACCTTGTCCCTCAGCTGCACAGTCTCTGGATTCTCCTCAACCAGTTGTAGTGTCAGCTGGATCCACCAGGACACAGGAAACAATCTGGAGAGGATGAGTAGTATGTGGGATGATGGAATCACAAATCATAACACAGACTTAAAGTCTCGAGTGAGCAGGATCAGGGTCACCTCCAAGAACCAATTTTCATTAACACCGAGCAGCCTGAAGACCGAGGACACAGCCATGTAATAATTTGCAAGAAACACAGTGAGGAGACCTCAGTGGAAGCCGCAGCACAAACCTCCCTGCCATGTGCTCCACACCCCAGAGGCCACGCAGGATGTATGGAGCTCTGGTTAGCCCAGGGGCGGGTGCACAAGGACCTGGGACGGAGTCGATTTTAGAATGTTTGATTCATTCTTCTGCATTAGAACATTTCAGGCATCCAATTAGTATCTCATTCTATTATTTTTAAAAATTTTAATTTTATTTTGTGAATTTAATGCATATTCTGAATTGGACATATTGCATCCTTTCATTTGTCAATTAATGATTAGCAATTATCCTTTTTTTTTTTTTAGACAGGGTCTTGCTTTGCATTTCAGGCTGGCTCTGAGCTCCCTATGTAGCCCAGGCAAGCCTCGAACTCAGCACTCCTTCTGTCTCTACCTCCCAAGTGCTCGGATTACAGACATGAGCCACCACCACACCCAGCACTGTGGTATGTGGTACTGATTGCTAGTGGGTGTGAATCACCATGCCCATCATTGCTGTATGTGGTTACTGGGATCAAACTCAGGACCTTGCACTTGCCAGGCAGGTGCCAGAACCACTGAGCTAAATCTCCAGCCCCTACTAGCCATATTTATAGTAATTTTAACAACGGTTTCTCCTTCATTCTGAAGAAAGCTTGAGACTTTCATTTTTCAATGTCACATCACTGGAGTATTCTAAATTATACTCTGTTTAACCTTAGCAATCAGCTTTTCCTTTGAATAGTTGTTTCTCACAAATCTTAATGAAGATCTACCTATGGTTGTGTTCTTATCATTTTTTTTTGAGACAGGGTCTCGTTTTGTAGTTCAGGCTGGCCCTGAGCTCACTGTGGAGCCGAGGCAAGCCTCAAACACAGAAATCCTCCTGTCTCTGCCTCCCGAGTGCTGGGATTACAGGCGTGAGTCACCATGCCCAGAACTTGTTCTTATTGTTTTTGATCCTTTTGTCCTTATTTAGGAAATATTTGGCAGGTTCAATCTTATGAAAAACAGCAGAGTAAACCCTGAGAGGGAGGTGATGAATAGCTGAAGGATTGGAGAGCAGCAGGGAGAAGGCGAGAGCTCCTGGGGCGCACAGCAATCATGTCACCTCTGGAGGCACCAGGGGCTCAAGATGAGGATCCACAGAGATTAATGAATGGTGGCCCAGGAGGAAGGGAGTAACGATGAGTGACAAGTGGACCCTTTCCTGCTCTAGACGGATACTCAGGGAAGTACTTTCCAAATGCTTATCCTACCAAAATGTGCTGTATACATGTTTCAAGATGCAAAATAAAACTTGTTAATCCATATAAATGTTAAACATTAATAAAAAATTAAACATGATTAAAAATTCACAGATGTCACAGCGTGTGAAAAGAAAACGAATGTAAAATCAAGAATCAGTGATGATACAAGGCAGCATAATGTGTTATTTACTCTTGAGGAAACAACATGCAGAACACCTTCATGGGGGGGTCTCTCCAATAAATAATATTAAAGGCACAACACACTGTGCATACCAAGACAGGAGGGAAACCCTTAATGTTTTCTCTCCAGAGTCATCAAGTGTATCATAAACACATACAGCATCAGAGGGTTATACAGTAAAAGTTCAGCCATGGTTAAATCCCAGACAAACAGCACCAGGTACAGCAGCTCCCACTGCCCAGCACCAGGTCTCAGGAAAGCTCATCACATCTGTTCTGCCTCTTATACCACCAGACACGCAGACATGCAAATCACACTGGGCGCTGCCACCAGAAATCTCTGTCTCCAGCGGGGCCAGTGTGGAGTCTCCATCCTGAAGACACCATGCAGATTCTGTGGACCCTTCTCTGCCTGGTGACAGCTCCTCTGGGTGAGGGTCCTAGGGTCTCTAGTTGTTTACTGGGTCCTGGGAGTGGGAAGGGAAAACTCACCATGACTGTCCTTGTCCTCAGGTGTCCTGACTGATCCGACACTTCGGGAGTCAGGACCCAGCCTGGTGAAGCCATCTCAGAGCCTGTCCCTCACCTGCAGTGTCACAGGGGAGTCTATAAGTAATAATGCCTGGAGTTGGATCCGGCAGCCTCTTGGGAAAGCTCCACAGTGGATGGGGGTAATAATTCCTGTAGCAGACAGCACGGACTACAACCCAGCTTTCCAGGGCCGCATCTCCATCACTGCTGACACGGACAAAAACCAGGTCTCCCTGCAGCTGAGCTCTGTGACCATGGAGGACACGGCCGTGTATTACTGTGCAAGAGACAGAGTGAGAGGACATCAGTGTGAGCCCACGCAAAAACCTTCCTGTAGCAGCTCAGGACCAGCAGAGGGAGCCCATAACCATGAATCTCAGAGCTCAATCCCAGGCATCAAAGCAGAGAGAAGCCTTAGATCACTGTTCAGAGACCGGGTTACGTTCACTACACATTAACCCATGTGCGGCTTTTTTACCCATATTATCTGAAGTCTGTCCTTTGGGTATTTGAAGGGATCACTGCTTGCTTTTGCTACTCTTGATCACTAGAACTGCCCTTTCCTTATCGGTATGAAAACAATTTCATCTCAGCAATTTACCAGTTCTGCTCTAGATCCATCTGTATGACTGCTCTCTCTGTGTCTGAAGGCGGATGTCTCATCTGTGCCCCATGTTTACAAATGGAAAATTTGTCTCCATTACAGAAATTCTATCTCATATTCTTCCTACCCTGTTGCAGTCAAGTAACCCCAGGAGTTTTGCTCCAAGGAGATCACCAGGTATGTTGTGGGAAGAGCAAAGCATTCTGCAGAAGGCTCCTGTGGTGACACATTACAAAAGTTGTCATGGCTACTCTGGGACATTCCACAAAGCACATAGTTGCCTAGTGAGCCCATAGTTGTCTAATAACATAGTCAACCAATAGGTGCCCAATTCCATGCCAAGGTGTGGTCTCATTTCTCTTTATAGTAGGGAAATTTCAGAAAGAAGTTTTGTGCACTTCTTGTTTTGGGCTTCACACAGCCCACAAAACCTTTTGCTTTGTTAATAATCACACAGATACCCCCTCACTTCCCAGGTCTAGATCCCCAGACTCTCATGGCATCCCTCAACGGTAACATCTTCACATGATATCGCTGCTCCTCACAGTAGGTTAACCATGTGCCTTGTTGTATCATATGCAAGGCTGTATGTTCTGAGTATTTTCTACACTGTTTTGTTTTTGTTTTTTTTTTTTTTTTTGAGACAGGGTCTGCTTTGTAGTTCAGGCTGGCCCTGAGCTCACTATGTAGCCCAGGCAAGCCTCGAACTCAGCAATCCTCTTGTCTCTGCCTCCCGAGTGCTGGGATTACAGGCATGAACCACCATGCCTGGCACTGTGGTATGTGGTATTGATTGCTGGTGGGCATGAGCCACCATGCCCAGCATTCTATGTGGTCACTGGGATTGAACTCAGGACCTTGCACTTGCGAGGCAGGCACCGGAACCACTGAGCTAAATCTCTGTCTCTCTACTTTGTTTTATGGTGAAAGAAGCATTGAACCGCTAACAAAGCAAACATGTTAACACTGATGATAATTTGCTAAACTTGCCACTGCACTTCGAATATTTCAGGAAATGTTTTGGGGTACATAAAATAAAATTTTGTTCAAGAATTAAACACTAGATTCTCTTTCTGAGGAGCACATCTACTCAGGTGAAAACCTCTACTTCCTTCCCACATGCACAAAGCTGAG
>PVIC010018574.1:0-31420 GCA_004025085.1 Thryonomys swinderianus
TTTTTAGCAGTAGGATACTGACTATAAAGTCACCGCAGATGGGCCAGTAGAATTCATAGCTGAAGATGACAGGCTTCATTGCATTAGTTATGGGCTTCTCACATACTCTCTCTGGCAAGGTTGCTTTAGAAGTCATTTACACATGATCAATTTCCTCTCCTTGAATGAGGTGTCGTTCTGGCCTTAGTGGTGGCTGTCTGATGAGATGTTCAGTTGACAGCACTGTAGGAGATGAAAGGATGAACAAAAGAGCTTTATGGGTCGATCAGTCCCCTCTGGGGTCAAGGTCAAGATAAAACACCTTTAATGCTAGCATCAGACAGGGAGTAGTGAGAAATCTTCAGGAAGGCGTAGCTGGGAAAATGGCCAGTGGATTAAAGGCAGATGGATTAAAGGAACACGAATGTGCATCTCTGAACACCTGCTGTATCCAGCACCATGCCAGATCCTTTACATATATTCTTTCAAAAATATTATGAGCCAACAATGAGTCATAACTCATGGTTCATGTGATTCCCAAGCTCAGGTGTTTGACCATAGAAATGTCCCTGCTTCCTCATCTCCCAGAATTTCCTCTTCTCACTCCAATAAAGTTTTGTGCCCATGACTGCCTTTAACAGTTCTTTTCTTAAATCAGGTATCTTAGTACTTTTCTTGTTTGTTTGACAAAGTCCCCAATATCTACAAATTAAGGAAGGTTTATAGTTTATAGAGGCTTCAGTCCATAGTTGAATGGCTCCAGGATGATTAATCAATTCTAATGTTGCATATTCTAGAACCAGTCACTTCTGGAAAAGCCCCACTTATGACCACATGAGGCTTTGGGGGAACATCTAAAAACAATCCTTAACATCAGGGTTATCAATGTTGTGAGTCACCAAAGCTAATTATCCTTTCTCATGTAACTCCTTTCCTCAGTGCTGGTCCCTGATGACAACTCTTTCATTACAACCCTTTCCTCTTATGTTTCTGTAATGAATTATAGTTTTCTCTCTGCCTCTCTGGACATTCCTTTATCGTCTTTGTTGAGTGTCACTTTCTGATACATAGAATGTTGGAACATGAGCAGATCCCCTCAGTCCTCTTCTCTCCTCTAGTTGCAGTCTCTCCCCAAGGTATCTTATTCAGTCTCCTCTGGGTATTGATGGCTTTCAAGTTTATTTTTTATACCCAATTTTTAACTACAGTTAAAAATTCTGTTGTTGAGATTTTTGCTTAGATGTTGAGTTGATAAATAAAATTACATCATCACAGCCAAAATGGAAGCACTGATTTCTACCTGTGCATCTCATTTCCCTGCAATAGCTAATCAGAAGGTGTGTCAGTTTATACTCACTTCTCTCCTAACTATCACTCTCCATTCAGCTTAGTAACAACCACTGTAGCCTTATAGAATCCTGGACATGGAATGTGGTTTGAGGATTTGCTACTCAAATGCTTTCATTTAGCAGATGAGAACACAGAGAATCCCAACAGCTTAAAATTAATTAGCTGCAAAGCTGAGGCTGGAAGCAAAGTTTCTTCATTTGTAGCTTTAATTTTACTGAGACCATATATATTGAATACCTATATTTGAGAAAAAGATTCTTCGCCTTCTTGAGTAGTTAAACTTTTGTACTCATTGATTTATCCTCATGCCTGATAATTTCCAGTCCTGATCTTATTTAGTGTAACTTGTACATTAGGGATGGTAAATACCTGGCCTATATGCTGCTACTCTTTAAGCAGTGTCTATGGCAGACATCACTAATCAATCATGATACTAGTAAGCCTTGATACAACTTCAAAATCTTTCCTAATATGATGTTCTAGGTATTTACTATGAGTCAGTTAGAGTTGACTTTCAAAGTGAAACCTATTTCCTTCTATACAACTTCAAATCCCTTTTCTCTGAAACTATCTCTGGAGGCAAGGTAATTTGATTGAAGGTACTAGAAAGTACTAGGAAGATAGTACATTTTAGCCGTAACATCTGGAAATAATGCTGAACCAACATTTTAAAAACATAACATTTTAATGGTGAAAATATAGGAGCCTGAGGCATACAGTCCATTTCTTTCTAGTGTGCCAGGTAGAATAATCACTTCTGAGTTCAAGTTAAACTCTAAGAACCAGTGGTATGATCTTGGACTAGTCTCGTAATGTCTCTGAGCTTCATTTTCTTTATCTAACTTAAACAAATTCTAAGGCTCCTTTACATACATAAATCTTAGACCCAAATGAGGTTCATCCTGGAGAAGCCATTACTCTTCCAGAATCCATTTTAAATTCTTGAAGTGGTTGGAGGCCATGTGGCCTGGAGTTTATAATGTTATGGGAAAAACCCAGCTTTTGGAGCTTGACATCTGTATTCTGTCTAGCACCTGACACTGACTAGTCATATTATGTACATGGGCAAATGATTCATTGGGGATTTTGCCTTAAAAAGTTTTAATGCATAGTGGCTGGAACATAGTAGGTGCACACCAATCAAGTAATCAGTCCAACCATTCATTTAGTGCTAATATGCCAGAGATAAAGCACTAAACCAGGCAGAGAAAGGTCCTGCCTTTACGGAGCTTATGAAACAGTTTATACTTGTCTTGAACATAGAATGACACTTCCCATAGTCTGAAATAGAGCTCTTGCTTTCCTTTGCCAGTAGGTAGGTACCCTGTCCAAGAGAGAAGAATATGGCAGCTCTCATTCCTCTATAACATGTACCTAGAGGAGGATGGAGGGATTTGCCCAAACATCCCAGCCATGGACTAGGGAAGGCCTGCAGAGATGCTTCTTTGGACTGGTAAGAGGCCCATACCCAGGAGGCCATGTCCTATCTGTGCCTAGTGCTGGCCATTTGCTGGCTCCCTCCAAAGCTGACAGCACTAGGAGTTTCTGCCAACTTAAAAGCCGTCCAAGCAAAGAGTAGATCTCCCTAGAACAGCTATAATTTCTTAGTGGGGAGTTTAATTCTGTGGCGACAGTACAAGGTTTTGTGGAATGAATATCATGTCAATGCTATTTAATAATATGGTAACCACTGACCATTTAATTACACGGTAATTGTCACTTAGTGGCTGGGTAATTGCATAGCAAGTACCATCTAATTTCAGGGTAAAGGGTAAATACATGATTATTTCAGGCTCCTTAGGCACAGTATAGGTCACCCAGGAATTAGGTTTGGATTGACTAAGTATAAATTACCTAGAAATCTGTTTTTGGGTGATTACTCCTGTCATCCTTCCTTGACAAAGCGCCTAATGGTTACCACACAATTAAAGAGAGATTTCAAGATTTTAGGCCTCAGGAACTTTTTAAAGGGACAATGCTTTATCTTCTAATCAATCACTGCCTGCCATGTAGGGGACAATGCTTGCTTAGGGAAGGGCTGGAGAGCTGGTAGCAGAGTTTTCTTAAATTGATATGAGTTCAACACTTGGTGCTGAAACATGGGACCACTGACATCACGAAATATGAATTCAGCATTCCTTGTGAACAAGTTTTCCATCCCAAGACCTGGAGGAGCAAGAAGATGCTATTGATAGTGGCTAAATCATGCCCCCACAAGAGCTATGTCACCTGCTCTGTGGAACCTAAAAATGAGAATTATTTGGAAGAAGGACCTTTGGTGATGTGATTAAGAAATTGGAGATGGACTGTTCTGGAATATGCAGGTGGGCCTTGGAGATGCGTGGAGTTTGGACTTCTGACCTCCAGTTCTGTGAGGGAATAGATTTCTGTGGCTGTAAACCACGGGGTGGTGGCACTGTTACAGCCATCGTAGGAACTGCGGTCTGTGAGCAGCTCCGGATGGCACAAGTTCCAGGTGTCTTGAGCTTCCTGCCCCTTAGCCCAGGGCTAGTGTAACTGGAGTAAGGGGGACAGCCACAGGGGAAAGAGAGAAGAAGCCTGAGCAACTCTAGTCTTGCTTCATATGGAGAATGAAGAAGCCCTCAGCTGACTTTAGAGAAGGGATGCCAAGGATCTCAGCAGGAAATGCTGGACAGGAATCAGGGATAAGCAATAGGGTTGTTCACGGCTTCTTTAAAGAGTGCTCAAAATAGGGTTGGAGATTCAGCTCAGTAGTTCCAGCACCTGCCTTGCAAGCACAAGGTCCTGAGTTTGATCCCCAGTAACTACATATAATGCTGGGCCTGGTGACTCACACCCACCAGCAATGAATACCACATACCACAGTGCCGGGCATGGTGGCTCATGCCTGTAATCCCAGCACTCGGGAGGCAGAGACAAGAGGATTGCTGAGTTCTAGGTTTGCCTGGGCTACATAGTGAGCTCAGGGCCAGCCTGAACTACAAAGCAAGATCCTGTCTCAAAAAAAAAAAAGAAAGAAAAAAAAAGACTGCTCAAAATATACAGTGAATATATAAATTAAAAATAGAAGGATAAATTCAGTAACTTAACTCTCCTCATAATCCAACCCCTCACTTTCACATATCTGTCTCACTGTTCTTGCCACTTTCAGAAGCATTTCTGGAAGTTCTCTTTTGTGAATGTCTTTTCATGGCTGCCTTAATGCTGAGTTGATTCAAACATATATGCAATTTTTGTCAAATTAAAACATTATGGTGTGTCCTCTTCCACCTTTATTCATTAGATGCAGCATAGTGGGACTTTTGGCTCTTCCTCAAACTCAAAATGACCACAAAAAGAAATATCTTGAATTGATTTATGACACTGAGGTATGGTTTATGTAAAAACATGAAGGAAGGCTTGTAGAAGTGTTCAGAAAATGGCATGAATAAGTGTGTTTGAAGTGAGGGAGAGAATTCTGAAAGGTATTAATGGCAATGTGCTTTTTATTGAAAATAATTTTTAAACATTTAAACATTTACCAATACCTTGTGTGTTTACCAAAGTGTCATATGGGGAAGGAATTTGCAAAAAACAAATTTAATGTTTTTCATTATGAAAGAAAACAGTGATTCTTCTGGATAAATGCAAAGCAGTTTTTTTTTTTTTTAAAAAGAACTAGATTCTTGGCATCCAGAGGGGCTCAGACTGATCTATCCTATGAAAGCAATTTTTTACATTGGCTGTAACTGGATACCCAGTATGGGAGAAAGAATGAAAGTTTAGCTTTTGGGGTCAAAGTATGATATTTGAAACATGATTCTGTGTCAGGGATTTAGCTCAGTGGTTCTAGCAATTGCCTGGCAAGCGCAACGTCCTGAGTTTAATCCCTGGAACTGCATATCACAATGCTGGGTGTGGTGGCTCATGCCTGTAATCCCAGTACTTGGGAGGTAGAGGCCTGATTCTACTACTCAGTACCTGGAGGACTTAGGACAAGTTGTTTAACTGAGTCTCAATTTTTCTGATTTCAACCAAGGATAACAAAACCTACGAATACCTACTAAACCTACAAAATAATGGATATGTTTAATGAGAAATTGCAGTGTTTTTGCGATTTTAAAGTAGTTCTGGAAGATTTTCTCTCTGTCTCTCCCTATCTATCTATATGTATCTGTCTATCTACATCTATCTATCATCTATATCTATCTATCTATCTATCTATCTATCTATCTATCTATCTATCTATCTATCTATCTATCTATCTATCTGTCATCTATCTATCTGCAACCAGTTTGTTCCAGTCAAGTGTAACTATTATTTCTACACTGAATGTCAGAATGCATACGGCAGTGTGAAGTAAGCATTTTCTATCTTCTTACAAAGTCTTCATAGACATATGTTAAATGGCAGCATTGTAGAGCAAAAAAATGTAGCAGAGAGGAAACTGATACTAGCAACAGCCACATTGCTTCCCCAGAGTCCCTTAACAAGCTTACTGCTAATTATACAGTCCTTCTCCCACATCACCTCTGAGCTATTGCAACACAATTGTTCCTCTGTTACTCATTTTTCCCTACTCCCTGCAATGAGCTCACAGTTTCTGAAGGCATGGGGATCAGTTACCCTGTTTATACACCGCGACTACCTTGAGCCCTCAGGTTTGGATAAACAAGTGCTTTGGAGGAAGAGAGTAAGGCTCCATAACAACCCATTCAAGACTGCACCCAGCTTTACGACTCTATAGGAAGGTGCTATCCAGCCAAGAGGGGGGGATTAGCCAATAAAAGATTTAAAAGTCTCACTAAATAAAAATAACACAAGCCATTCTCCAGGAGGCCTCCTGAGTGTTCACTGCATTTAAATGCTGCATGTAAAGTTGGATTTATTTTTATAGGTTTTGAGTCACCCCCCCCCCAACACACATAGCCCTCCTCACACCTGTATCAGTTCTCTGCTCAGGTACATGTGGGATTCTGCATACCAACTCCTTCATTTTTCCAATAGTGCTACATGGACAACACCTGTTCTCTGGGTCAGAGGCATCCAGAGAGGGTGCGTTCTCAGGCTCTCTGTCATAATACTGCACCTTGGTGGCCAGTCAATCTGCTGTCAGCATCCCCTGTGGTTTGTCTTGCCACTTGGCAATGCCAGCTAGGGAGGTAGTGCCTTAGGGCATGGTTTTAGAAAAGAGTATTTCCTAAAAGAATAATAAACTACAAAAAGCTTCTGTTATTGCAGTTTTCTACCTTCTTACCAAAGACATCTTGCTTAGAGTTTCACATGTACTTTCTTATCTAATCATAATAAATTTGAGACTGACCTTGTTTCCCAATTTCTCTAGGGCAAGTGAAGCCCACAGAGGTCCAGCTGACCAACCTAAAGGCCTAAGAGCCATAAGAAATGGGGCAGCTGGGATTCAGACCAAGTCTTTAGTCCTATAATGGGCACATAGAGGCTTGGGTGATGGTCATATTAACTATAGAGCTTAATCCTTATGAGGTTATAAGTGTCCTGCTTTGTGTGGCTGTAGCAGAATACTTAGGGTTAGACTGGGTAGACCATAACGAACTAGAAAGTTATTTCTTCTGTTGTGGTTCTGGAGGCTGAGAAGTCCAAGGTCAAGGTGCTAGCATCCGGTGAGTTCCCTTCTTGGTGCATCCTCACATGGTGGAAGGCAGACAGGCAAGAGAGGACAAACACTGTGTCCTCACATGCAGACAAGCAGAAGATGGCCAGATCACTCCTGGCAGTTCTTTTAGTGCAGGAGATTAACCTGGTGCACTTGGTCTGGGAACTGGCCTTTGGGAACTATAGCATAAAATGTTCCAGATTTTATTTCAGCTTAAGCTTTATCATTAAGAAGCTAAAGATCAATGATATTTCTGTAGCTTTGAAAATCACAACTTTTACCCTCTTACATGGTCACTGGCAGAATGTGGATGTTCTAAGATGTGGCCATCAATAATTAACAATTAAACTATATGTATACAGCATCTGCCAAAGAAAATGTATGCACACTTCAGCAATTTGCCATACTAATAACTATCTGGTTGCTAATGGTCACCACTTTGAGTGTCTCTTATAATTTGCAGGGGCCAAAGATAACTGGTATTAATCTCACTGATGTCTCAATAAATTTAGTATTAAAATACTTATAAAAGTTTACTTTTTCCTAATGTATACTTTTTTGGTGGAAAATGAGAAAACCCTTACTTTTCAGGCTTCAGTTGCACAAGCAGGTTTAAAATCTGCATTATAGGTACATGCCTCGTTTTCTATTGTGTTAGGTCCCTAGGCCTATCATAAGAAAGCACTTCAAACTAAATGGTTTAAAATAACAAAAAGGTACCATCTCCTAGTTTGGGGAATAGATGTCTGAGGTTGTGGTGTCAACAGGGCCTGGCTTTCTCTGATAGTTTTAGAGGAGGATCTTTTCTGGCCTTGACTTGCTTTTTTTTTTTTAATTGATTTTATATACACATCATGATCACACTTAACATCAAGAATTTGTACCAGTATATGACATGACTTACCTCTCTCTTTTTTTCCCATTTCCTGCCCACCCTGGGCTTCACTTGTTTCCTAAGAAGTGTTCCTTGGCTTGTGGATGTGTCATTGCATCTACAGGGCTGTTTTCCTGTGTGTTTATATTGCTTTCCTTCTGTGTGTGTCTGTCCATGTCTTAATGCCCGCTGTTTTTTAAAATCAGCACACCAGTCATATTGGATTATGGCCATTCTAGTGGACTCATTATCATTACTACTGTAAAGACCCTATTTCCAAATGCAGTTGTAATCTGAGATACTGAGACCTAGACTTAAACATATCTTTTTTGGTAGGAGGATTTAACCCACACTATAGATCCTCCTTTCCTTTCTTATTTTTTTCTTCTTGACCTTTCTTTTCAGTATTTTCTTGAGCATTAATCAATGTATTCTTTTCTGGTCCCAAATAGTCTGCATAATTAATGAAACATTGATTTTATACCACCCTTTTGTAATTCTGCAATTGTCACATATTTCATGAATGTTAATATCTCATATGGCAAAATTTACCCCTTTCCTTACTTCCCTTAGGGTATAGGGCCATTTCTATTTCAAGATTAGGGGCCCAAATCACTGCAGTGGGACTCCATGTAGAAGCTTTGTTTCACAGTTTCCTACAACACTATGTTCCTTCTGCAGTGCCTTAGAGCAAAGGAGACAACCAGAAGAGAAGTTTCTTGTTTGAGAGTGATAATTTCCACCAACCAGAGCCTCAAAGATTGTGAGGCAATAAAAGAAAGAGCTTCCAGGGAATACTCAGTACTCTAGTTCTTGTTATGGACAGAGGTGAGACCTGTAGGTTTTTATATTTTCTGGAGGTTGTTTGCAGAACTTTCAGTTCTGGTCACTTCAGCACTTGCATAGGACAAGACAGAGTAGAACCCTGCTGTTACTGATATTTCTGAAGGAACTTGGAGCCATGTAAAAACAGGTGTCCAGACAGAACACTCAGTAAATACCGGTTCGTCTCTGCTGTGGGTGAGTGGTTGATTTAACACAGATTTTCATGGATCAGCAAGGATCTTGGGCTGGCATAGGACATGGAAACAGAGCAGGGAAGATGAAGCCATCAGGCTACGAAGGAAATAATAAAGCCAGCCCAGCCCAGCACAAAGATGCTCTTTGAGATATTCTTGGCTGGATTTCATCAAGATCTGGGAGATGACAAGAGAGGACAGGAGGGCACATGAAACCTATACGGTAGATGTGATCTTCATTATTTGTGCTCTGTGTGTTTGTGTAAATCAATATTTAACTCAGGAAAGTTGAAAATGACAAATTAAAAGTTTCCTTTGGAACACTGTTCCAAGGAGACACTTAGACTGAAGCATCTTTTCAGGCCTGGTTGCTAGAGTTGCTGAGTGACAGCTGTTTGCTCTTCTGCATGCTCCCTGCTGGCTCCCACCCATCATTCCACCGAAACAGGTACTGTGGGGACCATCTGATGACCAAAGTCTCTCCTTCCCTACTTCCTGTGGAATCTTCTTCTTGAACTGTTAGCAGCATATTTGTTCTTCCTTTATCATCTATGACACACATGTCTTCTGCCCCTCAGTCTTCTGTCACTGTCACAGTCTCGTTCTTCTCTCTAGTGTTAATAGTGGGATATTTCAAAGAGCAGGTATTGTTTTCTGCAGCTGGCATTTATATGTCCACTGACACTGGGTGAGTGGGTGGGTAGGTGACATTCAGAGTCAGGGGTGGAACAGCTTTTAGAATATCTCTGAGTTCTCACATGAAGTGCAGCATTTTTGCCCATCCAACCGAGATTCTCAATGATGGAGATGTTTTCCTGTAGCTGAGACTGACTCAAACTCTTTGCAGCTGCCATTTTGCTTGTTCTTAAAGAAAGATGGAGTCTGATATCTATTTTGGAACAGAATGCAGTAGCAAAAACAGAGGCAATAGATTCATGTCAGAGGTTGGAAAAAAAAATAGGTGCTTAGAGATCATTCAGAAAGACTTGACAAAAGTCAACATTTCTTTCTATTCTTCCAGCTATTATCTTTTCAGTGCTGCTTGCTTGATGACTTCCTTAGATTATCATTGTAAAGCACCAATTATAACTTGGATAATTTTACAATAGATGGATCCATAGTTTGATTTTTTTTGCTAGGTTGGAGAGCCAGACAAGAAACTGAGTTGGTTGAAATTTTGAGCTCCTCACCCTGCATGTTCATGATGCTAAATAAAAGTTGCCCTCATTGCTTGCTGTCAGCCATCCTTGTCAAGAGGTATCATTTGATTTAATTGCCAATTAAGAAACATAAACCACCTTAAACGTGGAGCTAATGCCACATCAAATCAATACAATAATTGCATGAGGGCAATTGAGAGGCAAACGAAGTTTCCATTACTTGCATACTAAAAGAAGCTAGTCACCAAAGAGGTTGGAAAGTCCTATTGAATGGGGACAATTATGACAAATTGCATTGAGGGGCTTTTTCTTTGAGGGTGAGGTAAACAGGGTGACTTCTTTGTTGTCTGTGACCTCTGTCCCTATAGAAGTTAATAATACTTTTTGTGTGTTAGGCCCCAGGAGTTCTTGAAGTTTCATAGTCAGGGAAAGAAAGGGGCTTCTGGGCCTGCTTGGAATGCCTTGTGTTGAGCGGTAGTTCTCCTGGAACTCAGCAATCATTTCTTTACAGACCTGACATACTGTGGCAGCTAAATTATGCCAGTGGACTATATCTGATTGACAGACCCCAATCAACTGTGCTTTGTTGAACCATTCAGGTAACTCTTGTCCTTTGTTTGTCCTGGAGAGCTGGCACTGACAATCTTTGCTCTAAGTACCTTTTTGTTTCCTCAAGGATGGACTGGGATAAAAAGGGGGCAAGTCCCATAATTCCCTTTGTCATGGGATTTGAAGGGTACCAGGAAGGCCTACAGCCTAAATAGCTCTCTATCATTCTGTCTCCACAGTCCTGAAATAATTTCCCATAGACATCCATTCCTTTGAGTGTCTGAAGCTCCAGTTAAAAATGCAATTGCCTTTGGGAAGGATGAACAAATTAAACAATTAACACCTATTAATACTGCAATGTCAAGTTGATTCAGGAGGAAATATCCTTTAGGCCCCCATGAGGCTTTCATGAAATAATGCCTGATAGTGAGTCTTGATTAGTGAATCTAATTAGACAGTCCCCTGGCAGGAACCCCAGGGAGGGACACTCCCTAGTAAGCTTGGATGAAGCAAAGGACTAGGACATGACTCACATGATCTGTCACGGTGTCTCAGGTGTGGATTTCTGGCGTCTTTCCTTTCTTCTTAGATTGAATTGAGCAGGGAAGATGTTTATATTGCTTGGTGTCTGGTTGTCAGTAAGTGTTAAGGTGTATATGTTTGGGAGCTTTGTCAGATTTTCATGCCCAGGAGCCTTAGCCATCTTCTTGAGGTCCGCCTTGTGCTGTGCGTCCTGAGTGTGAGAAGGATCTCGGATCACTCTCCTCTCTCCCTCCCCTTCCCATCTAGAAACTTGCTTGTGTTGTCAGCTTGGGCTGGATGCTCCTCCAAACTTCCCACACAGCTTTCCATGTTCTCTTCTGGAAGCCAGGCCCCACTCCTCACATTCCTAGCTGAAGTCAGTATCTGATCCTAAATGAAAAGTCCGCACTGGCTACTGTCAGCTCCTCAACAAACTTCCCTCTTCCCATTAGATGGGAACCTTCCCTGTGTTTCCTCATTAGTCTAGGGAGAGCCTGATTGACCACAGCCTTTGAAACCTGCTATTATTATCATCATTATTAAAACTTGATTTGTTTATTAAATAGGTAATTTGTATAATACATAATTCAAAAGGCATAGAAGGATTTGTAATGAAAAATATTTCTTCCTTGATCTTCTGCCCTCGTTATTGATTTATTTTTTTCAGACTACTATTGTTAATTTTATCTTTGTAGAAATATTGCAAATATATATATTTATGTACTATACTTTCTTTTGTTTTTATAATGAGAGTTATACAAGAATATTATTCTGAATCTTACTTTGAAAATTGGATTTTTAAAGTGTAGTTTTAGGTTGATAGCAAAATACAACAGAAGGTACAGAGCTTTTCTATATATGCTGTGCCCTGACATGTGCACAGCCTCCCCCAATATCCACATTCTGCACAGAGAAGTATGCATGCTGCAGATGATAAACCTGTATTGACATGTCAGTCACCCCAAATCCATAGCTTACATCAGGGTTCACTCTGGGTGCTGTGCATTCTACAAGTCTGAGCAATTGAATAATGACATATCACCCCTTACAGTGGCATACAGCATAATTTCATATCCCTTAAATTCCTCCTTGCTCCACTGATTCATCTCTCCCTTCTTAAATTTTGTTTTTTCTCTAAAAACTGTGTCATGAAGATCATTCCATATCACTGAGAGCAATCTCATTTTTCATGACTGCACATCTTTTCATCATTTAGATGTGCCTTGAATTGTAGACAGTGTTTATTCTGTTGCTTTGGTAAACAGTGCTGCAACAGATATCCTGGCTGTGTATCATTTAGCACACAGACCAAATGCTTAGGGATAAGTATTCAAACTAGATGTCCTGTCCAAAGAACGTGGGCATTCTTGCTTTTAACTCAACTATTGCCTATTATACTCTGAACCTTATTGTTGTAGTCACAGAGCTGCACACGGGAGGGTGAGGCGCAGAGTCACACATGCACACCATACTCTGGGGAGGTTTCTGGAGCGCTTTTGTTTAATGAATGCAGTGTAGGGCAAAAATATAGCACAAGCTGTGGGAGGGCCTTGCAGTGGCTATTGGGGATTGGTCTGTGGTTGGGGAGGAGTGGGCAATCTCTGGCCTTGGCGTGCCCTCATTAGCTCAACATTTGCTGTGGTCTTGATTTAGTCTGTTGAGGGCCAAAGGCTCTCTCAGGACCTAGGAGACTGGTGTGCAATGCAGTTGGCTCAGCCAGACCTGGATTTCACCATTACCTCCTCCCTTCTCTTTAGACCCAATGGCCTCTGCCAACAATATGACATTTTTATGGGTTTGGTCAGATAGGGTGACCCTGAAATTAGCCCATGCATCCATGAACTTAACGTGGATCAGACCATGGTGAATCCCTCCTAAATGGAGCCCCAGACATTATTAAAGGTAACCACATTGAAGGACTAAGTCCATCTGGGACTGTAGGCTGACAGTGGCAGCATGGGTATCATGGAAGAGAGCTGAAGTTTGTCCAAGGGCATGTGTAGTATTTTGAGTGAGTTGATTAACAGTGGTAGCAGTGATGATCCGGTTGTGCAAGGTGATTGAAGCAGGGGTGGCTGCACAGACTGCCTTAACTATGGGCACAATGGTGACAATGATGACTGAGGTCCCCAAATTACATTTTCTGTGTGGGTGAGTCATAAAGTTAAACAGGGGGTCGCTGCCAACCAGTCTTCAGTAAGGGGTGGGCACACACATGCTGAAAGGCAAAACTGTTGAGTTGGGGGTATAGGACACATAGTACAAGTCATTGCACAAGTGAGAGGTCCCAGAGACTCCACAGAAGGAAGCACTGGCCCCAAGAGCAAGGAAAATGGGTCACTGGAGTTGGTCTTCAGATCACTAGGGCGGAGAAGAGTCAGTTGGAGGTGACATAGAAAAGCAGACAGAGGCAGGAGGGACAGAAGTATTCCATGAGACTCAGGGTGGATGCCATCGATGACTACAGGGTAAATGGAGGAGTCATTGCCAAAGGGGCGAGGAAGAGAAGAAGCATGACAGAAGAGGGGGGTTGGAATTAGGGCTCATACGTGACTGCAGCCTGGAAGTTGGCAGTGAGCACAGCACAAGGGCGCTCGACCAGATTGGCCCTGGTATGGGGTGGGGGTTGCCTGGAGTGGCCAAAGCACAGCTTGGTCATTGAAGTCCCTTATATCTCTCTAGGTGGTCTTATTGGGGCATCGTGGTGCTGGGCAGTGTCAACGTGTTTTGGGCCATTCCTGAAGCAAGAGCCTCCTCATTTGGCTGAATGGCAGATCAGGTGGCGGTGGAGGATTTCACATCTTTTGTGGGGAGTCACCATTCCGCAGACTGAGCTGCTCCCAGGAGCCATGGTCCAGGCTTGGGTTGAGGGAGAGAAGGCCAGTGTCCTCCATGCGGATCCGCTCGTTCTTGTGATATGGTCTGTGGTAGACGCCGTAGAGGGCTGGCCCAGGTGGAAACTGAGCACTTCTCGGGGCGTGTCTCACAGGCGTGTACATATTGCAGCAGGGTCCTGGTTGGCTGGTCCAAATACCGCTGCTCCCAGTAAAAGTGCCTTGGGAAGTAGAGGCCCAGAGGGGCTTTGTGAAGCAGTGGCGGCAGCAGCAGGACCCACAGCCCCACGGCGCCTGACGTCGCCCTTTGCCATTGCCCCTGGTGGCTGGGGATGAGTGTCAGAAAGAGTGCACTGGTGGGGCAGTTTAAGGGGTGGAGCGGAAGGAGGGGCCAGTGATTCATCGGGGGCGGCGCCTGTGTATCCTCTGGAAGAGAAGAGGCCCAGGTGCCATCTTGGGATTCCACAGAGAAGGAGAGGATTTTTCCCATTACGAGGTGAGGTCAGTGGAAGGAAGGAAGGTAGACATATTAAAGAAGTGGCCTGCTGAGCCGCAGGGAGAAAAGTGGAAAGAAGCAGCCTGCTGAGCCTCGGGGAGGAGGAATTCCCCACGAAGGTGGGGCACTCACCCTAGAGGTGAGGTGAAGGATTACCCTAGGGCCTCACGTCTGGGCGCCAGTTGTTGTCATTGTGGAGCTGCACACGGGAGGGTGAGGTGCAGAGTCACACCCGCACACCAGACTCGGGCGGTTTCTGGAACGCTTTCATTTAATGAATGCAGAGTAGGGCGTTATATAGTTCAAATGGTGGGAGGGGTTTACAGTGGCTATTGGGGATTGGTCTGTGGATGTCAGAGGAGGGGCCCAATGTTGGGGAGGACCGGACAATCTCTGGCCTTAGCATGCACTCGTTAGTTCAAGGCTCACTTTGGTCTCAGTTTGGTTTACCGAGGGCCAAAGGCTCTCTTGGGACCTAGGAGACTGGTGTGTGATGCAGTTGGCTCAGCCAGACTTGGATTTCATCATCATCTTATGGTTTGGAATTGTGTCCTTTCAAAAAAGTATATTGAAACTCCAATCTCTCCCCTTCTCAATATCTCAGATTGTGATCTAATTTAGAAACAATCATGGTGGATATAATTAGCTAAGATGAGGTCGTCATGGAGTTGGGTGGATCCTAAGTCCAACATAAGTCCTATAAGGAGGTTTAGATACAGGTAGAAACACAAGAAGAACACAGTCTTTTGAAGACGGAGACAGAGATGGCAAGAAATCCCTGAGACTATGAGATGCTGGAAGGGATAGGGGCAGGGAAAGGTCTTCCAGAGGCTCTGTACCTTGATTTGAGACTGCTAACCTCCAGAAATGGGAAGGAACAAATTTCTCTTGTTCGAAGTCATCCAGTTTGGGATACAGTACTCTATCACTGCAGTCCCAGGAAGGGAGTACAGCTAGTAAATAAAAGGCAGGGCCAGAAATGCAACTTAAACCAGCCAGAATTTAAACCTCAAGTGTGGTCAGCACAGTCACTGTATCACTGCTGCCCACAAAGCATCAGTAGATTCAGAGATCAAAGCTTTCCGTACAGCTGTGGCTTTTGGGCAGGTGATGACTTAGAAGTGGGTGAAGTGATTAGAAGCCAAAGGTTGATTCTGGGCATTTGGAGGGCATATTTCTGGTGGGCTCCAGAACAGTGGGAAATTTCTCTGTTTCAAATTCCTTCCTGGTCAGGACATGGTGCTATGAACAAATGTACTGTTCATGGTGGTGTTAGGATTATCCAACCTAATCTAGGCCTTGCTAATGTGACAGGAGAGGATCTGCAAGCCCGCCTGTGAATGGTAGGTTGTGCCCTTTGCAGACTGGCTTTGAGTAGGCAGAGCTGTTTGGTTCTGTTTACAGGGCTGCTCTTGGAAGAAAACAACCAGTGATTTTCTGTTTCTATGGCAACGGGGAGGACATGGTCCGACTTCTGAGGACATTCCTTCCAGAGCACAGGAGTTTGGTGCAATGCTGCCTGGTCTGCAGGGACAAGGAAGAGGTGATGATAGTGGAGCAGTGACAGTGTGGGGAGGAGGAATTGCAGCCCAGAAGGGGTTTTAGCAGGAAGGAAGGATGGGACCAGATAGAAAAGGCCACAGAAGCTGGCTTCCTGAGGCTTTGTTCTTGAGGTCAGTGGGCATCAAGCTTGTGGGCATGTCAGAGGCCACCCTAAGGGGCTGAAGGAAGAGGAAATAGTTTTGGAGGGAAGGCTGTGAGTTAGACAGATCCTGAGCAGCATGTGGAGTGTAAGAAGGAAATGAAAGAACTTTGCATTTTGCTTCTGTCTTGTCTCTTTAAAATGTTTGCTTTCTGTATGTGCTTTATGAAATATGTAATATGCTAATTAATTATACATGAAGAAAATAAGCATTTGAGGCATACTGAGTTCTGGGAAACTGATAAAGGTTATGTGTCCAAAGAAATCTGGAGGCATTGTTTGAGAAAATCAAGCCATCAGCCTGTGGCTTAATCTTCAGGGGTCTTCCCTGTGGCTTACACTCCTCCTTCTTTGCCCAAATTCTCTTTTCATCGTTAGCTCCAGCTTAACCTTTGGCCTTTGATTCTTGGTATTGTCCATTTGTCCTGAATGGTTACCAATGTCTGTACAGGCAAAGCCTGGCTCTGGAAGCAGATCTTTAAAGTAGGGATTGTGCTATTGCCAGTTACCTCCTGTGGGATCTGTGGGACCTGTGGGAAATTACCGAAGGCTCATAGTCAGCCTATCTCTTCCCAGCAAAATGGAACTGGCAATCTATACTGGAATTGTTCAGAGGCTGACATGATATATTTATTGGGTGCTGCGAGTTGTCTCCTAGGCACTCAGTAGGTGACTATACTATCTCATTATCATTGTGATCATTTACTTAACTTTTTCATATTGCAAATCCTACTTGTTCTTCAAAGCCTAGCTCTGGGCTCCTCTTCTGACTGCGCTCACTCTGATCTAAGTGTCTTCTTCCCAGCATGGAAGGCATTTATCCATAGAACTCATTCAGCCCTTGCTTGCATATTGCTTTCTGTTACATGCAAATGTTCACATCATTGCCTTCTACTGCTGGAACCTGTCATATCTCATGTCTTACTTGGGGACTGTTGATGGTGCTTTGCAGCAAAGGGTTGAGTTAATCTGTTCCTAGTGGGAAGCCCTCACTGCCTTTGATCTCCATGAGGCCCTTCTCTTGTGTTATTTTACTTTCTACTAAGTCCCTATTTCCTGTATCTATTATGACCCATAGGCATCTACTATTATATGTTTGCATGCCCTTCCTATGTTTCTACTCTTGTAAAATATGTAGTGGATTTTGCTAATTTACATGATTTTGGTTATATTGTTAACTTATCTGCAATGATATGCTAGTAAAGTCTTATTTTGTGAATCATGTTTTACACTTATTAAATGCTATTTTTGAAGCTTTATCCATGTAGTTATATGTATATCCATTTGATGCTTCTAAGTGCTACAGATGAATCTTTAATGTACATTTTGTGAATTGAATTTCTAGAGGATGAACATATACTTGCTTCTAACTCTTTGTTTTCTACAATGTCTTTTTTGATGAGCTTGCCTGTTCCATATGACCAAGATTTGAGTGATTCTTAAGAATGGGACATGCATATTCCTAAGAGTCTGCTTATTCCAGGGTGAGGCATGAAAGGTGCTGGGGTGTCTGATTGAAGGGACACTCACTCTGAGGCTGAAAAACTGCAGAATTTGTGGAACTCTCCCAGTTTGCTTTCTAGCATGGCAGGGTGCCATCAGTAATGGTGATAGACCCACTGTCACCTGTCCCTTCGTGGTTCTCAGTAGGGGAAAGAGAGCTATGGAGTTGGGTGGGTCAGACACTTGGCACAGTGCTCATTTGGCTGTTCTCCAGATTAACAAAAGTTGGAATTGCTATTCTTTGCAGTGCCTTTTATTTTGAAATTATTACAATCCTTCCCAAAGTTGTTTTTCATATCATTCTTTTACCATCCCTGCTTTCCAAGAAAATTAAATTCCCAGCTCATAGTTGACATGTGAATGTGCCTATCTTTTCTACATCAAAAAGTTAAGGATACCAAGCACTGCTGTTATTTTTTTATTTTTAATGGCCATGATTATACTTAGAAAATACTAAATTTTTGGGGGGTAGCACAAGGCTATAATTTCAGCACTCCAGGAGGCTGAGGCAGGAGAATTGAAAGTTTGAATCCAGCCTGCACAATTTAGCACCCCAGGGAAACCTGTCTCAAAAACCACAAATAAACAATGGGCTGGGATATAGCAGAATGTAAAATAAAATGACATGTGAGTTTCAAAAAGCCAGTAGAATACTCTGAAGTTAGTGTTATGGGAGCCTCAGGAATAAGAAAGATAGGATCTTCGTACTTTGGGTATTCATTGATTACCATGGGAAGATAAGAAATTCACAGAAAGATAGACAGTGATACCAGCTATGAGATGAACAAGAGGTAGCTAAGGCAGGCCAGAGGTGTGAGTAGATCCTTCCCAGCTGAGCAGAACAGAGCTCTGTGTCTGATGATAGCATCTGGCACTTGCTTTTCATCCAGAGACTGGGCTGTGGCTTTTGTACATATTACCTTGCAGCCTAACAAGGTGGATCCTAACCAAAGGTTTAGTGAGATTAGGGAGCCTAAGTCACATGACCAAGGACCTAGTGCTAGCAACATAGGACATAGGGCATTCACATTGGTCATGCTACTTTCCTTCTTAACTTCTCCTAATGACAACCTTTCCCACCGAAAAGAGAGGGAGTGTTCTTTACCCTGACCTATAATATTCTACACGGGTCCTTTCCTGCCTTTCAGACCTCACCTGCACTGTCTTCCGACAGGCTGCAGCCACACTTGTGTTCTTAGTACTTTACAGACCAGCATGGTCTCTGCCCCAAACTCTTGCTTCCTACGTTCCCTTTATTTGACATGCTTTGCCTTCAGATTGGCAGCAGGTTGTCTCCTTGGAGGGTTTTCCATAAACCCCTCTTACAGAGGCCTATCTGGACACCCATGCTCTCCAGTTGTATCCTATATTCTTCCACACATATCATCTCCGGTATCTTCTTTCATTGGCCTCTGGCTGAATGACTACCTCTTGCTGCAGTGTCTAGCCTGCCTTATATGCTGTATTTGCAATAGTTCTACCTCATGGTTGGTCTTCCATAATGGGATTCTGTTGAATGAAAGGTTAAAAACCAAGTCGTAAAGGAAGTATGTTTTGCATTTTTACCCTAAACTTAATTTTCTTTGAGCCTTAGCTTCCAACTGTCAGGCTAAAAAGTTTGCATGGGACTTGTAAAAGCACAAAGCAGCAAAGTAAGTCTGAAACAATAAAGTTTCTATCATTTTGGCATTGGAATAATTGCTATCAGTGTTTTAAATACTTTGTGAATCTTAGTTGGAAAGATTTTGAGTTCTGTGCTCTATATTTTGATTTTAATATCCATTGGTGTTTTAAATGATTATCAGGTAAAAAAAATAATAGTTTTTAAAATCATATCTCTGAATAAACTGGATTTTTGCAGAAAATATTCTCTCTGTACCCAAAGGCTTTGTGTGGTTCCAAGGTCTTCTTTGAGGAGCTGAGTTCCGACAGCATGAATTGCTTTGAGGAGGCTTTGGCTTTGGAGCCCCCAGATGTGACATTTTGTGCTGATGGGGCTTGGCTGCAGCTGTGGTTTTAATGTGTCCCTTAGAAGCTCCTGTGCTAGAAACTCAATCCCATATTTATATGTTGACGGCATCTGGAGGTGAGGTCTTTGGAAGACACTTAGGACTAGATGAGTCCCCACCTGGATGACACAAGTGGCTTTAAGAAGAGGATCAGAGACTGAGGCCCCTACACTCATTGTTTGGGCCTGTGACACCCTCTGCCACAGCACAGGATGAAGGTGCCATCTGATGTTTGGGCCACTGTGGACTTCCAGCCTTCAGAAACATGATATAAATAACTTTCCCCTTTCTTTATAAATCCTCCAGGGTATGGTATTTAGTTATAGCTACAGAAAATGGACTAACACAACTACTCTGTCCACCAACTGACCGGAACAACTCTTAGAGAGAAAAACTGGTTTTCTGAGTAGAGAACCATGAAATAACAACAGGAGAAACACTGGGCCAGGTTGACTCTCATCAGTATCTTTGTTTATGAGTCTAGATGGGGCTGGCAGATGCCTCACATTAGCATTATTTAGACATTAAGAGATTCTAATTGGAGACTAACATGTGTCCTCATCACAGTTGACCTTATTTATGGAGTGGCTGACATCTGAATGTCAAATTTGCATCAGTGAATTCTCTCCTCTAATAACCACTTTAATATGTAAATAACAGATTTGCAGCCGGGAAAAATGCACGTGATGTGCTGATGATTGCTTGGAAGATGTAGTTTCTTCTGTCTGTGGAGAAGGGCGAGCTGGCAGGTTCCCCTTTTAATTAGGAGACACTGGCGAAAAGATTGAACTAGAAAGAAAGCGCTCACTTGACTTCAGATTGGCAGATGGAAACAGAGTTCCTACATTGTTAACATACTCAGCTAAATGCTGGGGAGACCCAGTACTGAAGAGAGATAGGTTCTGCCCCCAGAAAACCTGAAGATGGAATAAGAAATGTATATGAATCAGTGTACTTCACAGCAAGAGGTGATGAGGTTAGAAGTGACGATTTTGGGGGTTTTCCAGGTGCACCTTGGAGATTATTTTGTATTAAATAGGGCCATAGTTCCAAATCCCACCAAATCCTATGACTAGTCCTTGAGTTGTACCATACTGTAAGTCTTAGGTAGGAGGCTCAGGCCAGGCACAGTAACCCAGGCTGTGAAGAGAAACCCAGGCTCTTTCTAGCATTTCTACATCACCACTTTTAGTGGGAAGGGCATACTCCTGTGCTTGTTGCCTCATAGTTGCAAAAGAACTGCTTTTCCTCCAGACCTTGTTTTACATTCTGTATAGGAAGAAGAAATAGGCAAGGTAGAGAGAATAAAAGTTCCTCTCTTGAGACTTGAAATTTAAAAAAAAATTGTGGAAGGAAAACCTTTCTCAGAAAACTATCTTATTGGCTAAAACTGTCACTGGCAGCCCTAGCTAGAAGATACCCTGAAAAGGAGAGGATTAGGGTGAACAGTAATGCCTGGCTGCCACAGGTGTGGAAGAGGCTATGACACTATTATGTAGGTAAACATTTTGATGTGTATGTATGGATGCATCTCACTCAGTTTGGTCTGCTATAAAGAATTAACATAGACAAGATGGACTAAATAGTAGAAAGCTATTTCTCATGGTTCTGGAGGCTGGCAGTCCAGGATCAAGGTTGGATTTGGCTGAAGTTTCTCTAGTCCCCTTCCTGGTGTGTAGGTAACCATTGTCTAGCTGTGCCCTCACGTGGCACAGAGGGGAGAGAGAGAGAGACAGACAGACAGAGACAGACAGAAAGAGAGAGAGAGAGGGAGGGAGAGAGGGAGAGAGGGAAAGAGAGAAGAGAGGAAAGTAGAGGAGGGGAGGGGAGGGGAGAGAGAGAATGAACAAGCTCTCTCTCATGTCTTTTGTTACACAGGGACTAATTGCATCATGAGGACCCACCCTCATGACCTGATCAATGCCCAAATACTCACCTCCCTTACTTTACATTGTGGTTATTGTTTGGGGTTTGAACCTATGAATTTTGGGAAACTCAGATATATTGGCCATAACAGTGTATGGAGGGGGACTAGCATGAGGCAAGATAGACCAAAGTGAGAAATAATTAATAAAGAAGTTTGGAAACTTGACGATAGAGTAGATGACGGAGCAGAAACCAGTGCAGTTTGGTGAAAAAGGAAACCAAAACAGAACCTGCGGGTCTGCACATTATTGGTGGAAGTAGAGGAGAGTGAAGATGTGTGTGAAATGTCTGTGGGTCTGGGTCAGAGGTCCTTGACTCTGATAGAGACATTTCTGAGATTCTAGAATCTTCCTGTTGGACGGGTCAAGCAATCAGTATCACATACCACAATGCTGGGTGTGGTGGCTCTTGCCTATCATCCCAGCACTCGGGAGGCAGAGGCAGGAGGATTGCTGAGTTTGAGGCTTGCCTGGGCTCCATAGTGAGCTCAGGGCCAGCCTGAACTACAAAGTGAGACCCTGTCTCAAAAAAAAAAAAAAAAAAGATATGCAATCATTTTGTAAATTAGGGCATTTGGACTGCTGATATGTTCCTGTGTTTGTTTAATAATATTTCCTAAGTGCCCACTGTATACGTGGTGCTGAGACTGTCTAAGTATGTGTAGTCTGAAGCACATGTCTGCCTGCTAAGGGCTGTCATTGTAACAGGGAGAACAAGACAGAGTCAGTAAGTGTGGCAGGCAGCATGGAGTGACAGATCCAAACCACACAGCATGCGCATTCACAGGGATTAGAAAACTCTTGTTTCCATGTCAGTTGGCACTGTGAGAAATTCCTAGAGTGCTTAATTTGGCACTTAATTTGGGGCACTTGAGAAGGCTGTAGAATTGGGATGAAAAGTAAAGAGAATGAGAGGACCCTTCTAGTTCAGGGAAGAGGCTGAAGCATGAGGCAATGGAAGGCAAAGGAGAGGGTGAGGGGCTGGACTGGGGGGTACAGGGAGGGGTGGAGGGTAAAGTGGGTGTGGGTGCCGAGGCAGCCTTCAAGGTGCATCTGTCAGCAGAGGGCAGAGTGGTGAAGTATGTGGCCCCAGGATTGGCCCCCGGCTCCACTAACTGCCAGCCATTCATGTGCCCTTGAGAGAGTAGTTCAGCTTCTAGAGGTCAGAGGTAGCTTTAAAATGGAAACAATAATCCTGACCTTGGTGGTAGTGGTATGGAAAGTTACAGCACTAGTATAAAATAAAGGCATCTTCTGTCTTCCAAGAGACTTAGTTTAATCTGAATAATTATGTGGCCTTAGAAACAACCTAAATGTCCAAGTCTTCATATTTTCATTTATAGATGGAGGATATTCCAATATTATAATATTGAATATAATTATATAATAGTACTACAATATACTACTGTATATATACTATAATAATACTATATATTATATATACTATAATACCATATATATACTACATACTATACCATATATATACCATATATAGTATATATATCTATATACTATAGATAGATAGATAGATAGATAGATAGATAGTGTAAGATGACCTCCAAATCTGCTAGGGTTCTCTAAACTCTTGTCTCATAGTGTTTGGGTAGGTCATAGGGGCACAGAATTGGAGTCTACATCTGTTCCTTGGTTCCTCCTCGCTTGCTGTTTCCCCCTATCTCTGTTCCCCAGCTTGGAGAGAGTAGCTTTACTCCACTGTGTACTTCTACCACGTTGATGATGGACTGAAAGTTCTGGAACCATGGGGCAAATTAACCACTGAACAGTTTACCCAGTGTCACTTGGACAGCACATTTGTTTATGTAACTGACACTCCCAAGCATTGCTCAGAAAGTGTAATTTTGATCAGTCAATTCTTGTATTGAATAAATAGGATAAAATCGTTGTCTTTATATTTCCTATTATATTGTCTTATAAAAATTAATGAAAATATCTGAACATTTTGGTCATACAGTATTAAAATAATTAGATTGGAAAGGGGTGATAGCTCCTCTCCTTTAAGTTGTATATGTTAGGCCTTTTGGTAGCAGTAACATAGAGCTTTGAGAATTTTGGAAATGTATTATGGAGATTGTGCACAAAGTGATTGCAGGGTATGTGGTAGCACTTGGCTTTCTCAGGAGGGCTGGAGGGCCAGGCTCAGAAGCACACAGGGTGCAGTGAGTGTATCATGCCATAGGATGGTCCTACTGCCACTTGATGTGGATGTACTTAATGGTACTCTTTCCACAGGGTTTTCATATGGGGGTTGATGCTTTGGGTCACTAGAGTCCTACAGGGAATTTTTTGGGCACATCTGATTGGCCAAGAAAGGTCACATTTCTGTGCCTGAGCTGCAAATGGGTCTGGGAAACTGCACTCAGTCTTCTACCTTGGGGGCGGTGTGTGTCTCTGAACACAAGAAAGGTTGTGCAAGGTGCTGAGGGCCCAAAGCCTGACCAGTATCCCTGAAATGTAGTTTAAGAAGTTCTTGCAGGAATTAAATGATATTATGTAGATTAAGCACTTAGCATGATATCTGACACAATAGGAAGGCAGTAAATGGAGATATTATAAATTATAATTAATTTATAATTATTAATAATGATGGCAGCATGCAGTAGTGTGAGTATAAAAGCAGAGGTGGTTTTTAAAGCAGTCTCTGGGAAGAGAAGACAGTGTACCCTATGACTTGACCCTTGGCCTCACATGTTTTAGAGGTTGACTCAATAGCATGTAGAGCCTGATTTCATCTCAGGAGCATGCCCAAACCCAGTTAGTAATTTTAATTTATTTTATTAAAATGAGAAATGCAACTGTCCACTCATGTTGTTCCCTGATGGGCTGCTCTTAACAGGAAAGGGGAAGTGAAAGATCTGTGGGAAGCTATTAGAATAAGAAATCAGACTGGTGAGAGTGGTGGTTAAAGTGTAGTTTCAGTTTGATTGGCTTTGGGATTTGCCTTGGGATTGGCGGAGCACACTTTTCAATGAGTCTGGGTGGGTCATGGAGACATGGCCTTGGGGTCTGTCCTTGGTCTCTTGCCTCTTCCACTCTGGTGCTTTTCCCCTGCTCTGCTCTCTGGTCATCACGAACTGTGCAGCTCTGCTCTGGTAGGCCCTTCTGCCATGATGTTCCTGCCTTGGAGTCCACCAAACTGAAAGGTCCGAAGCTATGAGCCATGTAAGACCTCTCCTTTAAACGGCATGTATTGAAAAGGTGTTTAGCACTTGAAAGCTGACTGATACAGTGAGCATAAACTCAGAACCTGCAATTCTTGCACAGGGGATAGACAATTAAGAATTTGTTGATTCACTGGGACAAAGTGGGGATTCATGGATACCAGGGGGCTTCACAGGTCCTGCCTTGGTCAAAACCCTGGGCAGGTGGTGTGCTATGTATTAGAAGAAAACATCCAAGGTTGGCATATCTGGGCAGTGTGTTTCCACGGTGTAAATACTCTTAACTCAGCCAGTTTCAGGCTCCCTACCTGATATGATACTAACCCCATAAAAATAGAGTTAGAGAAAACACCCACTGTGCACTTGTGAGCCATGCAAACTACTCTGCACATCGCTGTCCTAGACTGAGCTGGGGTAACCTCTGCATGCCCTCTTGAACTTTCATGCTAGAATTTATAAATATTATACCTCCATTTCTGTATTTGTGAAAGGCCTAATATAGGGAACTGGAACAAAAAGAATTTTTTAAAAAGAAAACTGAGTCCACAGAGCAAAGCACAGCTTAATATTTGGCATTTTGTGTTTATAATATATATATATTTTCCTGACTGGCGTCCTTTAAGATTGATGACAATCAACCATTTTGAGCTATTAAAGAGGCAATTTTATATATGGTTCAGTATAATACAATTCACATTGTATATAAACTTTTATGGCCTACTATATACTATTATATCATAAACATTTTCCTATGTCATTGCATTTTCTTGAAGGAGTAGTTTTTAATGACTCTCTTCTAGGAAGTTGGATGTGTGACTATAATTTCTATAACTATTTATTTCATTGTACAATATTTGCATTCTTTTCTCTCTTTTCTTTTTTATTCACTGTCCCTCGTATCCCTTCCTTCTCTCTTTTTTTTTGTGATAAATATGATTGAAGTAAATATTCTTTCAATGTTAATTTTTGTGGTTCTTTCTGATTATTTCCCTAGGGCACAAATTTAGAAGAGGAATTACTTAGAAAACAGTTAAATGGTTTAAACGATTTAAAAAATCTTCATACATTAATGTTAACCTGCTTCCCCAAGTTGTACTAATTTGTTCCCTAACTAGCAATATATGAAAGCACAGATTTACTGCAAAATTGTCACCAGTGGATTTGCTTTACCTCCCCATGATGAATAGAATCATTATGTACTGCAAATATGCACTAGTAAAAACTTTTAAAAAATAAAAATGAAGGGCAAGGCAAAGTTGCAAGTTCTATGACATAAAGCTGTTCAGTGCCAACTCTCCATCCATATCTACCGGTATCTCCTATGGCCTTTTCTAACTAGTGGTATATCGACGGGTGGCCCTAACAGGTGAGTAAGCCTGTGCCCAGAGGGCTGTGCAGTTTTGACTATTGACATGATTGGGCTGAATTACTATCATTTGGTATAGGTGACTCAGCCCTGCCATCATAACATATTGTGAGGAGCAGAGAGAACTGGCGTGGGTGGCTTGTCAGGCCTTGGGCACAGGGCCATGTTCTGTTGCTGCAGCTTGCTCATTTCAGCTCCTTTCCAACTTCAGTAGGTGACATCCAGCATCACCAAACCTGGCTTTTAATTTCCACCTGTGTGTTGGGGGAGTGGTGGAGGGAGACAGGAAAGGCAGAACTGGAGGAATGGAACAGGAATATCATTATGGCTTGGCAGGAGCAGAGGGAGAAAATGGTTGGGGGTGGACGGAGTAATGTGCAAGATGATAAAAATGCTTCTAAATCAGTTCCAATTGTCGAAGCTGGAAACTCAAACATGGAGGAGCCTGGTGTTGTCTTTGCTCTGCTACCAGGGAAGGGTGTCAACAGCTGATTGTGCATTGAAGAAAAAAAAAATCCAATTCACCCAAAACTGTAGGTCTATGAACTGGAGTCCTTCTAATCAGATTTCCTGCCCATGGAGGGCTCAACAGATGCAGGCCAGGAAGTTCTCTTCATTCAGAATGGCCAAGTCTCTCCTGCTTTCTCTGGTGGAGCGTGACAAGCACCTGCTACTCAACATCATAAGCCTGGGTGGCAGAACCTAGCTGGACTTTGTTGTGGGGAAAGCTCAGAGGTTGGTAGAGCTGGTCCCACTGGGTGACACTAGAGGCACTGGCTGCAGAGGACAGTAAATGCCTCCGCAAGTGATGATCAACTCCCATGACCTTCTCTGAGAGCTAGGGCACCATGCTTCTCCCACCCCAAAGCAATGATAATAACAGGTGACAAATACACTGAATGGATTGATTTGATCTTGCACGATCTATATACGCTGACTGAAACATCACACTGTTCCTCATACCTGTGTACAATTCTGTGTCAATTTCAAACAAAAGAAAAAAGTAAATAAAATTATTTTGGAAATATACATAACAAAATTTACACTGTAACCATCTTTAAGTGAGCAGAGTCCCAGTGGCATTAAATCCATTCTTGCCAGGCAACTGTTATCCCCATCCATTTTCCATCCTCCCAAACTGAAACCATAATCAGAATAATAAAGCCCAATTGCCCACTCCCTCTGTCCTCTGGTGATCTGGAGTCTAAAGTATGTATGAACCTGACTAGTCAGATACTTGGTATAATTGGAATCATATAATATGTGGCCCTTTGTGATTGCCTTAACCCATTCAGCATAATGACTTCAAGCTGTGTCAGAATTTCCTCTCTTGTTAAAGCAGAATAATATCCTTTTGTATGGATATATCACATTTTGCCACATGTAAGAGTTGATCACATTCTGAGTGTGCACATATTCAGAATCTAGTCCCTAGTTTCAGTTGTTTTGAATATACAGCCAGAAGTGGAATTGTTGGTAATTCTTTGTTTAGAAATATGTATGTCTTAAAATGAGACATTTTGCAGTGAACCTGCTCTGCATGACACAGGGATGGTGGATACACTCAACCATACATTTGCTGGAGCTCAGTGACTGCGGAACAAGGAGAGAATCCTGATAGAAACTGTGCACTTCAGCCAGTGGTGATGCCTCAGTGTTCCTCGATTATAACCAAGGTGCCAGCTACACCTGTGCTAGTAATGGAGGCGACTAGAATGGGGGAGGGAAAGGGGTGTTTGGGATCTTTTCATACTTTAGGCGCAACTTTTATGTAACTTAAAATTGCACTAAAAATAAAGTATACTAATGAGACAGAGGGAGAGGGAGAGAGAGACAGAGTGATAGGCAGTGTTCTTGCTTATCCATTTCCCTTTCTGGGGTGTTCTCTCTGGTGCCCAATCTCTTGCCTCTGTGCATCAGGGTCAGGCTCTGGCTTTCCTCCTACTTCCGGAGATTTCTCTGAGCTCTTTTGCCCTGGATTATGTCACATGGAGAAGGGAAGGTGCTCACTAGACAGGGCATAAGCCCTAGAGGATTCTGTGAGCCACTCAGGGCCCTAGAGAACCTTCAGACTTGCATCTGTATCCAGGGCACCTGGTTGGGGCTGTTATCAAAGTGTTTCCAGACCACTGAAGTCCTAGGGTCTGAACAAATGCAAACCCATTGACAGTTCAGAGGTGAAAACAATTCTAAGATCCCTCAATAGGTGAATGGATATGACAATCTTAGGGTTACACAATCGTTGCTACAGAGGAGCTAACAATGATATCGATGATGAGAAAAGATAAACTAGATGCGAGAACTGCCACAAGAGGAGTCTGCTGAAACAAACAAGAATAGGCTCAAAAGAGCAGAGTCATAAAATAAGCTGGAAAAAGTCCCTATAAGATCAGTGAGTTTGAAATGTGGAAAGAAAAAGGATTGATAGGGGGAAAACACTCATAATAAAACAACAGGATACTTTCGTATATTTTCCCCATAAGATTTCAAACTGTATGTCTGGTCCTAGGACTCCATCTCTCTCTTCTCAACACATCTTTCTCTCTGCAATTTGCTCTCCTTCTTACTCTTGTTTACAAGCCCCTTCCGCATTCATTGCTCTTCTTCCCAGCTCCCATTTTATTTTAAATGTGGGACAATATGGTACTAAACAAGATTAATTTCACAGCCAATCAGGAAAATGCATGTGACACACATCTGTGGAAACAAACATCTTAGGAAAATTAAATAAGTCTCAGAAAAGAACTTTCTAATGTCAAACTTAGAAGCCCTGGATCGAGAAGGAGACAATGGAAGCAAAAGAAGACAAGGGAAAACAAAATCCTGAATCCAGCAGCCGTGAACATGTTTTCTTATGCAGCAGATATAGTGTTGGTGGATGAGGGAGACTAAAATGTCTAAGTGGTAGTCATTGCCAGAAAGAAAATCTGTTTTAATGATAAGGGGAAATCATAAAGAAAGAAAAAGAGCAAACAGCTAAAATTTTACACAGTTCACTGATTTCTCATGTGCTTGATTTTAAGCTAAAGAGATTATCTTCTTCAGCCTCACTGTGGAAATTGTTCATGAAACAGAGCTGGCTTGCAAGTCATGGGCTGAATTTGGAACGCACATTCAGATGACAGTGCGTGGTTCTTGGAGGGTCAGGACAAGAGTGGGTTTCTGTTGCTGGAGGATCTTGGTTCTTTGGAACCTGTGGACAACAGACTCATACTCAGCTGTGGAGAGATGCGGTGACAGAAATGTGGAGCTCTGAGAGTCTTCAAAACCATCTACAGCCTCTCACTAAGATACCTTTCCTACTGTACTCTGTCAGGGAAATAGACTAGCTCCATAGAAGATGCTGGGTTTGGGAGTCACACTGATCTGGTCTACTTTCTAGTTTTGTGGCTTGTAAGTTTTATGACCTTGGGTGAGTTACTGAAATTTTCTAAGTCAAGGATTCTTGCATTGTTCAGGACTCTTATTTGTAAGTGACAGAAAATCCCTAGTGGAATGGGTTTATGTGATGTTTACCTCTTATACTTCTCACTTCTGAAAAAGACAGATGTGTCATTTTCCCCACACCAAATTCTGATTGTCCAGTTCTCCAAGGTCAACTGAATGCCCAACGATGTATCAATTCTGACACTATCTAGAATTAATGCAGACTCTGGAGGTTAAGAGCTATTGCACAAGGTTATTCCTATCTCAGATGCCACTTACAAAATTTAGGGGACAGCTATGAATTTGGGGGTTACTAAAACCCCCTACTCCTCTCTGTCTTGATAATAGTCTGAAATGACTACAGAGGTCAGGAAAGCACTTGACTATTATTAGGTTACTATATGGGCTATAATTCAGAAAATCCAGATAGTAAAGATGGATAATGCAATGTACCAGAGTGGTAGTGCTGTGAAATGAAAGGGAAAACCACCACAAAAGTGATGTTAAAATAGCTCTTCTTGAAATTAATCAACAACAAATGCTGGCGAAGCTGTGGGGAGAAAGGAGCCTTTCTCCACTGTTGGTAGGAATATAGACTGGTCCAACCACTGTGGAGATCAGTGTGGAGATTCCTCAGGAAACTAGGATTAGAGGTCCTATTTGACCCTGCCTTTTCCCTGCTAGGTATATACACGAAAGAATTAAAAGATTCACATCACAGCCACATATGTTCACCTGTTTATGGCAGCTCAGTTTGCAATAGCTAAATCTTGGAAACAACCCAAATGCCCATCAACTAGAGACTGGATAAAGAAGATGTGGTCTTTTTTTTTTTTTTTAAAATAAAATGGGGTATTACTCTTCCAGAAAGAATGATAAGTTTGAGTCATTTATACTCAAATGGACATGCCTTGAGGACATACTCATAAGTGAAATAAATAAGTCACAGATGTATAAATACCATATTTTTTCTCTGGTATAAGAAACCGAAGATATAAATGAGCTCTAGAATATATGATAGATATTGTGAAATAGAAAATATTCAAAAGGAAAAAGGGGGTAGGGGTGAATAAAGAAGGGAAAGAAAACATTTGATGGTTAAACAAGGAAACGAAGCAAATGTATATAGGGGGTGGGGGTGTGGGGCAACAGAACAGGAAACAATGAGGATTAAGCAGTGTCATGCCCTGGTACAAATTCTCAATGTCAACTGTGATCATGATGTGTATATAAAATGTACCAATAAAAACAGTTTTTAAAAAAGAGCTCTTTAAAATGGAATGGGGGCCTTTAGGGAAGCAGCACTTAGTTATGACTCAGGTTTCTGCTTAGAAAGGTGAACAGCTTTTGTCACTTCCAATGTTTGACTGCAGACATCTGGAGTGACCAGAACAATCAAATACTGACATTGTACCCAGAAGCTCACAGTGCACGCCAGGAGGTTATTAGACGATTGTTTCATCAGCATTCTTATTACCATTCTTTATCTTCTATTGGTGAGGTAGCCCTCATTCTTTCTCAATATTCAATAGTGCCTGTACTTTCCCTGTCTTTCTCAAAACTTTGGTTTAAAGCTATCTACGTATGTGTCTCTTCGATTGCAATTTCTAAGGCTCTCAAACAAAATTCTTTTTACCCTTACAGTTTCTGAGTTTGAATTTACTGAGATTATAGGGCTTCTTGCTCTCTCTCCAGACATGCCACCCTGACAGTACTTTGATGTGTTTAGCACCCAGAAGCTCGCCAGATCTAGCTGAAGAGTTCTGTAGAACTCTTAATATCCAGCCACCTTCTTTGTCCAGGAGGTCAGTGGGCAGGGTTATAGATTCTTTCTTTGCCTTTCTCTTCCCTTCTTTCTTTCTTTCTTTCTTTCTTTCTTTCTTTCTTTCTTTCTTTCTTTCTTTCTTTCTTTCTTTCTTTCTTTCTTTCTTTCT